>JAJEKV010000033.1:15562835-15817927 GCA_021234155.1 Isoetes taiwanensis
CGCTAGGTCCAAGTTTACGTTTCCTAACTGCTCCCATTACTACTTGCCCTTATTGGGGTGCAGTTGTTACAAAAATATGCTATTTCCTCACTCTGCAAAAGAAAAAAAAAATGGTTCAGTCTATCAAGAAATGGAAGCGTAGCATCAAAGAAAACAAATTTGTGCACCTTTAGTGACAAACAATGAGAAGCCACATCCAGCAAGCCGTTTCCTTGAGCGCATCATATTAGCCATCAGAGAAAGGCTGATCTATCCTAAATAAGTGGCAGAGAATTCGGTGAGGAAAGAAGGAAAAGAGTACATGGACGGAAAAAAAGGGAGTATGCTAGCAAAATACATGACCTTATGTTATGTCTGTGATCTGATAATGAATCATACGTGGAGAAAAAGCAAACCCAAAACACGCTACAATAGATCTACTTCAAGTTAGAAGATGTCCTTCAAGAAGGGCGTCTTAGGGAGGTCCAAAACATGGGAGATCCACTGCTCAATCGAAATGCTTGGGCTTCTCTTGAATGCTTGGGCTTCTCCATCTGCTTGCCAGATCATCAAAATAAGAGCCTTGTCGTTGCAGCAACAACAGAAACCAAAACCCCTTGTTCGGGTAGCTCCCAGCCAAAAGCAAAAGGGAGATCTGCAATACTTCATAGAAATAGATTGGTCAGTTACAAACTTGATTGTTGATCAAAAACAAAAATAGATGCAGGACAAAACAAACTCTGAACCTAATGTGGAGAAAGAGGCAGTAAGAGCATGAGATTAGATAGGCCGATTACACCAATTTTTACACCTCTAAGACGATTTTTGCTGTAGAAACTCCTCTGCCATCACCGGCCTGCAGAGACGTGCCCCAAAACTATTTTAAAAAATATATAAACTGCATCACCTCCCTCCCTCACATCATATTTACAGAAACGATGGTATGCCCCAGCTCAAGCTTGGGCGTCAAAAACCATGGGAGAGCTTGGAGCGCCAAAAATCGGGAGCAGAGCAGGACAGAAGGAAGATAATTTGTAGGCAGGATTCAAACACCCCACTTGAAAACTGGCCATCAATGCTCCCAGCTCGCGTCTGCATGAGAGACCGCAAAATGAAAGGGAACGCCGCATGCGGCGTAAGATGCGGCGTTCCCTTTGGCACGGAACCCAACACTATCACAAAATAAAAAAGAAGATATCCTGATGCCATGATTGCTGCTTATGCACATTATGGGCAAAACCATATTTGCTAGATAGTTTAGCTGCTGCTTTGGAAAGAATGCAAAAGTTCTCCAACAATCAAAATGACTGTAGACTGGAAAAGCATACGGCTGTACCTGGTTCCATCCATCATTTATCTCATTCACAACAATGTACAGTTTGCAACTCTCACATATGTGGACACATCAACATACCAAATTATGGGAAATCTCAAAATTATCACAACTGGCGTCTTATTTCGGTAAGACAATTTTATAGTGAGATACCAATACCGAAATATAGTACCTAGTTTGATCTGACATTTGGGCATCTGTCTTGCAGGGCCTTTTTAAAAAGGAGGCTTTCAAATTTGCAGTGGATAGCTATAATTTTGTTGGCACTTGGAACAACTACAAGCTAGGTTTGAATGGGCAAAGAGGAATCTGGTGTATGGACAAGGACTATACAGTTATCTCTCTGACCTTGTACTGCATATAAAGGGTTGTGGCGAGTCGGACTGTAGCAAACTTTTCTTTGCACCAATACAGGGGTATATGTTTGGTATATTGTCAGCCTGCCTTTCAGCATCAGCAGGAGTTTACACGGAGTTCCTAATGAAGAAGGATTATGATTTCCTGTATTGGCAAAACTTGCAACTCTATACATGCTTCTGACACGACCCATTATATGCTAGGTTTATGCCACATCAATGGCTATGCTATTAACAATGGTGCTATCAGTTCTCCTTTTCCACTTCCGACCTACCTTGCAGGTTCTCCACAATCTTTTGTGCATGTCACTTCAAATGTACTTTACACCAGCACACTTCTTGATTGCTTATCCTGCCTTACAACTACCACAACGTCAAGGCAATCAGGGACATCATATTGCGGAACATAAATATGTATTTATTCTTATTATTCCTTTATTGTTTACACAAAGTCATCGTGGCAATTACCGGTGCAATATTTCCTGTGCAATATTTCTTGGCAAGCTTAGGAAATGGGATGCTACTTTGATGTGTCATAGACAAATGTTCTTATGCTGTGAATGGTGAGCTGAATTTCCATTACATCCGCAATAAATCCAGTGAATTGATGTTTTAGTTTAGGGGGGCTAGGCTATTCTTGAGTGTAGTCTAGGCCTAATTTTTTTTCATATATTGATTTATCTTCGATGCATATTAACTTATATCCGATGCAGGCAGTCTCTGGCCATCAAGTATCTGTCACCCCTTGAAATATACAATCAGATCTCTCTGCTTGCCAACATGCACTCAATATTTATGTCACGGAAATGATAATAACATTCATTGCTTAATATGTTTATAAGAAATATTCATTGCTCATTATTACAAGAAATATACCGCGGCAGCATTAAATCAACAATCTCATATCCCGCGCTTCCAAAACTAAGAAATACTAGTACCTTAAATGGAGGGGTATTATCTAAAGTATCCAAGCAACATATGCTATTTCATATACAATAAATTTCAATACAATTTTGCCCTAATACACCTTGCTCTAATCTTCTTGCGCCTTTATTTTCTATGGCCTCTGGCGTGCCTTTTTGCTAGTTTCTTTTTCTTTTTTAGTTTGTGGTTTGAAAGACAAAGTACAAGGCGGCCAATTTCTTTATTTTATTCACTCATTCTCCTTTTTTAGTAAATTTGTGAAATTCGTCTCTGTTATTTCTTTAACACGCTTCTTTTCTTTCCTTTTGTTTTACTTACTAGAGAAGCAAGATTTGAAAACGCATTTAGCAACTTGATGAGCAATATATGAAGCATTTCATTTACCAAAGTATGAAATACTTGATAGTGCTTTATTGAAATCCATACAAAAGAATTTGAAATTTTATTTGGGCCGTTCAACGAACATAGTTTCTGTTTAAATCCCCGAGCGGGCACGTACATTTAGATCCATTTGAAAAATGCACCATTTTTGAAAAATGCTACTTCTCTGAGCTTTCCATGGCGACACTCGGGCTTTTAATGCTCATTGGACGGCACAAAAGCCATGGCCTCTTGTTCATACCACAAAACACAAGAGGGTCGAAACCCTTCTAAGGAATTAGAAACGGGCTTTGTATGATTGGTCGTCCTTGAGAATTATTGTTGGAATTGTTGTCATGCCATATTGATAATTAATAATTGAACAGAGGGAGTCGTGCGTGGCGGTGAAGCATCCGCCTGGGGGTAAAGCTTTGAGAGATCGGCTTGTGGTCGGTCACGTGGTCCGGATCGGATTTGGAAGCACAGATTTTGAGCATAGCCATAGCTTCATAATCGATGTAGATGTATGTAAACAGTCTATAGTTGAAAAGCTCAATTCATCACAAAGATATAAGAAATGCATATCATCTTGGTAGCTTCAAATATGCTTGTCAACTTACCATTCTAGGATGGATTGTAGTCAAGAAAATTGTTGTGAAATCACAGCTTTAGAACATCTCTTCCATAGACTGCAGTAAGATTTGGAAACAGAGCACGATAAGAAATAGCAACAAAGAAAATAAACTATTTACCTCAAACATACCTTTTGTGATGGAACATGAGCAAGCAAGAACCCGAACTTCTAATTGCTCTTTCCTTATAAATTGCTCTTTTCTTGATAGTTCATCAAGTACCGTTTTGGTTTCTATCAAAAGGATGAATATGAAACGAAGAATGAGGAAAGCAAAGATCTACTACCCGATTAAAATAATAGGGGTCAACCTCACATGTAGAACATGATCGTGTCATTCATGCAAACAAATCAAAATAAGCACATCGCAAATGAGACCATTTTGAATAGACATTGCAAATCGCATTTCTTGCGGATGCATTCCGGGATGGATTCAAACGCCTCAAACTCGTGATACATAAGGCACCCGGACTGATCGTGGGATGTCAAGAATCAATAAAAATGACGATTTGGAAAGAATGGATTAAGTGGAATCAACGAGATAAGAACTCATCAAAAATAACAGCTTGCAAAGATGTGATGCATTACAATAAAAAGTGAAAGCCATATAAGCATCGAAAATAATCAAAGAATCAAATGCAAGTGCATTGATACATTGTAATGCGTAACTCTTGGCCAAGACATATTTTCAAGTAGAACAAACGAAGAACTAAAATAGATAAATTGCGGATGGACAACTAGGAAACTATTAGCCTATAAATACTAATGAGAAGAATTGAGACAAATCGATAGAATTGCTCGGGTCATTAATGCTCGTTAATCTTTGTTACCTTCCAATACAACCAAGATCGGATCCATTAAAATCATCATGAACCAGCATAATTAGTGCTTTCTGCGGATAAGTTAGCATGTCATTATACAATTTAATGCCCCAAAAGCAACATGTAACCAAATAGATAGACAAACATGGCAACATCCTTGAAATATTTTCACATTCAACAAAAGCATTATTGAAAGAATCATGTGTATTGAAAGAGCTTGGTTCTAGCAAGAATTATTCCATAGTAGAAAACGGTGCAACATAAAGTACCTAAGTAAGATATAATCAATCTTTATTATTCTTAGTTTGAGGTGCATATTTCTCATCAAATATATCACCAACTCGACATAGAAGTCGGGACGAAGAAAAACACTGGGATTATCTCAAGCAAATAATTGAATCTCACCATCATGCATCAAACGTAGAAGTCGGGGATGAAAAAATGCATATCATGCAATAAAGCTTGTTGCTTATGTATAAATTCCCCGACTTGCCTCTGGCTTCACAAAACCGGAAGATGCATCTCCTACCAATGTCTTCAAACAAAATAATAATCGATTCTGAGATAGACACACAAAATAGATGTGAACAGGGGGAAAACAGGAAAAAATAGTGGGAAGAGGGGAAACGGGAATTAACCCGCCAAAAAAACTATGATCGCTTTTCGATGAAAATGTAGCAACAAAATGAAGCCACATTCTGGCTGCTATTTCTCCATTTTTTACTCCTTGGAGGTTCTCCCATGGCAGCTCTTCTTGTTTTGAACCATGGTTCTCGCCATGGTTTTGAACCATGGTTCTCGCCATGGCCAGGCTATGAGACGTTGAAATAGAAAAGGAAGGGGACGATAATTGAGAAGCTACGGAGAGGAGAGAGGCCGCATCCAAGGAGCTGATGTTGCATAAGATCACAAAGCAGTATTTGAGAACAATAGTGACCTCGAAAATACGCATAGAAGATAGTGTTCTTCATCGAGCCTTCAAGAAGCATCGGAAGGTGCAAGCTAGATTCGCTAAGCGTGTCCGGAGTTGAACGCCAACGAGCTTTTTAAAGATACAAACAAATGGACAAATGGCTATGGAGTCGATTGTCCGAGATCGACATAACATTGAGGGCCATAAAATATGGCAAAAAAGAGATGTTGAACTGCCGTTGGTATGTGAGGATGGCCATGACCTTTATTGCTTTGGCTTGAAGGAAAAGCATTGCCCATCCCGCCATGAGACAATGGATAAGGTAGATTTGAAATATAATCGGCATGTTCATGATCATGAGGATAAAATGAAAAGAACGGAACATGATTGGAAGACACTAGGAGCTGCATCGAAATTTTCCTAGTCGATTTCAATATTTCTTTGAAACGGATAATGTTGTCTATTGAGGTACATTAGTCTTGCTCTCTCAGAATCGTTATTTTAATGCGCCAAATCCAGTCCTCAAATCTTTTATCTTCTCCCACGATTTGTGATACCCGCCGAGGCTTTGAAGGCTGCATGGACAAACTCTAAGGCTTCATCCACGAGGCTTTGAAGGTCGTGATACCCACGAGGCTTTGGGCCCGGTGTTTAAGAGTGAAAAGTGCTACTGCTATTGACTAACTATTACAGTAGTAATATATGTCCATTTCTTTGTGACAAATAAAATTACAGAAGCCAAGTTTAGTGTACAAGGTATCCTCGGGGCTTGTGACTTCATTTTACAATGAGGAAGTGTCGAAACAAGTATTTAACTTCAAGTCATCTTGCCATGCTTTGACCTTACACAAATTTGATAATAACCGGAGGCTTGGAAATGACCTCTTAGGTCATAAATGTTAGAAAATGCTCACTTTTTGCACCAAGCAAGCCATGGTTTTCGCATCAAATTAAGCATGGGATTGCAGTCTAATTAAAGGGCCGTGGTGATATATAGCTATTTTAAAACCTCTCTCAACTTCCTAAGTATGAATCGGAAGATTTAACATACATATGTCAAACCCTCCAAACATATCAACACGGAGAAGCTGCAAAACGAACCCTAAATATTCCTATGCTAAATGAAAAATTATCCATACCGCTTCACCGATTGAAGAAACGAGAATTCCAAATTGCTTTTATCGGTTTGAAGTGAAGCGCCATGTTTTCTTGACTCGGGGGGCACGAAAGAGATGCCATCGGATTGAACCCTCGTAGCTCTCTGCACGGATGTCTCGCATCCTCCTTGGCTGCTTTCGTTGTCGAGAATCACTCAAAGGTTTAAGCCCCAAAGGGAACAGTTCCTTTCCTTCAATGGCTTGGAAGCTATAATAGGGCCAAAGAAACATCTTTAGATGGAATGGCCCAAAAGAGAAAAAATCTTCCTATAAAAGTTGGAAGAGAATGTTGTTTGTAGCGAAGTAGCCTAGCAAAGCAATAATGAAGATGCTTGTAGCCTTATGTTTGATGATGATGACAACGACGATAATTTCTCAAATCAAACGTCGATGATCAAAATGCCTCCGAGGGCAATGACAGAGAACATGTGCATGTGACTGAGGACGACACATAGGAGGAAGCCCCTCAAGGGACACATGTTCCCCTCCACGTTGCGGTCACTCCCCCATTTACTCCCGCTCCCGCACCAGCTTTTGCTACCCCTTCTTCATCCGGTGTGTGTGGAAACGCGACCCCGAGTGTGCCATGTTCTAAAGTGGACACCCTGGGTGGGGAGACTCAATGGCAAGTGGTGACCTCCAAACATGGTATAAGAGCTAGAAATTTGGCCAGGAAACCCGAGGGCTCTCATGACATGGTGAACTCAAAATGTGTAGACTCCCCTCAACCAATGTCATCTCTGTCTAAATATATTTCAGAGGTTTCTTCTACTTCAGAGAAGGGGGCTCTCGCAGGTTTGATAACCAAGAATACTCGAGGAGCAAGGCTTCTTGAACCGCTCTGGGAATCAAAAGGCAACTCAACCGGGCGAATAATGAAATAGGTACAACAGATGACGTGGAGATGCTAGAGAATCCATTTGCTCTACTTGGGAAGAAAAATAAGCTTGATGCAAATATGAGTCCAGATAACTCAGGTGAGATGAAAAGGAAGAAAGCTTCGACCTCTTCCTTTAGCAACTCCGGCCGATGATAATCAGATAGTGGCCGTCCCACAACTTTTAACTCATGATTATTGTCTCATGGAATTTGCGTGGCATCAAGGGTGTTCTTAAGCGTGGTCGAGTGTTAGCAGCTATCAGGTCTATGAAGGCGGATGTCATCCTTCTTCAGGAGCATAGACTTCCAGACTTTGAGGCCAGGTCCATTGGCAGTTGGGTTGGAGGTAATTACTCCTCCTTTAGTTGTGCGGCTGAAGGAACTAAAGGAGGCACCTGTATCTTATGGAAGGGACAAGTCCAAAAATATCAATATGCAGGGGGAAGTGGTAGATGGCAGGTTGTAATTTTTGAAACAAATAATTGTATGTGGGGGCTCATCAACATTTATGCCTCTAATATACCTGCAGAAAGGGCAGCTATGTGGAGAGAGATAGAGCTCTGGATAACTCATCAGGGTTTTGGAGTTGAAAATTGGGTCCTTGGAGGGGATCTGAATATGACAGATGTATGGGATCAAAAAATTGGGTTGCACAGGAATTTGCTACAAGAGGAGGAAGTTACGTGGAACTCACTTCTAAAACAAATGCTTGGCTTCTCCCTAATTCCTCCATCTAACATTTCTCCTGGTCTAATAAACAGAAGGGGCATGACAGAGTATACTGCTTACTAGACAGGTTCTACATGGCTAATAGGACAGCCTCCTTCATGGACAGATGTTATGTTGAAGGAGAGCTTGCTTTCTCTCATTCAGACCATGTGCCACAAAAGTTAGTGTTGGAGAGCATCCCTACTAAAAGAAGAGGAGGGAATGTGCCTTTCAAGTTCAATACCTCCCTATTAGGGAAGGAGGCATTCTGCAGACCCTTTAGGACTTTCCTGGCTTCTCTAACTAATACGGAATGCCTACCTTCCATGAAGGCTTGGGTTAAAAAGATCAGCCTTATGAAGATGTGGATCAAGAAATGGGGCAAGGAGGAATGCTTGAAATTCAAGAAAGAAAAAAATGTCGTGTACAACCTTCTAAGGGCAGTCAAGCAGGATCTGTTACTTGATCCCCATAACAGAGACAAACAATCCTTAGAGGAGGAACTGGAAATAAAAGCCAAAGCTATTGAGGAGGAGGAAGCCAGGGGGGCTGCGGTTCGTTCTAAAACAAAGTGGTACGCAGAGTCAGATCATGAAAACTCTAAGTGCTTCTTTAGAATGGCAGGGGCCAGATTAGCAGAGAACAGTATTACTTCAATTAAAGATAACTGTCAAAATATACTTTCTGATCCCGGGGCTATCAAGGCGTTTATTCGGGACAGCTTTCAGGCTCAATTCAAAGCAGACAATCTCCCATCTTCTTATCAATCCCAAACCTCTCTTTGGTTGGCCCAGATTGAGTGGGCACATAAGATTACTGCAGATGACAACCACACTCTACTGCGTCAGCCGGGCGCAGAGGAGATATTTAAAGTACTATGCTCTCTGGCTTCTGGTAAGTCCCCAGGCCCTGATGGCTTCCCTCCTGAATTCTTTGTGGAGTTTTGGGACGCTCTTGGACCAGACTTTGTGGAGGCTGTTTCGGGGGCTTGGTCCTCTTGCTCGTTACATCCAACTCTAGCGGCAGGATTCATCACCTTGGTCCCAAAAGTCTCTAGACCTCAATCACTTGGAGAGTGGCGTCCCATTGCACTAACAAATGTCTTATATAAGGTTATCATGAAAGGCATCGCCAACCGTCTTAAGCCTATCTTGAACAGAGTTATTGGAAAGGAGCAATCAGCTTTTCTGCCAGGTAGGTATATTTTGGACAATTACCTAGCGGCTAGAGAAGGTTTGCATTGGTGCAGATCCACACGGCAAAATTGTGTACTTGTTAAGATGGATTTTAGAAAGGCCTACGATTCCCTTAGGTGGGATGGCCTAAGAGAAGTTATGAGCCACATGGGTTTCAATAAGCAGTTCATCGACATCTCAATGGGAATGAACAAATTTGCCTCTACATCTGTTTTGGTTAATGGTGAACCTTCTGGTCTCTTTGACCTCAGGAAGGGTATTAGGCAGGGTTGCCCGCTTGCCCCATACCTTTTTCTAATTATGGCCAACCTTCTCACAAGGATGGTTAATCTCAAAGTACTGGAAGGGGGCATCAATGGTCTGGTTCTACCGAATCAAGCCGAAAAACTCACAATCATGCAATATGCGGATGACACCTTTATGTTCCTCAGGTATGACGATGGCAGCTTTCATTCCTTTCGTGAGATATTGATTGCTTTTGAGGTTATATCAGGCATAGGGCTAAATGCCACCAAATGTTCCGTTCTATGGGCTTTAGAGGGAGATATTGACCCTCGTGCTAATGGATTGGGCTTCCCGATCGTGGGTCTGCGGGGAAACAATTAAAAAATTGTTGGGTTTGCCCCTCTGTCTCGAGATAATATGAAGGGTCTCTGGGGCCCCTATTCTAGACAAACTTAGAAAAAGGTTGGGTTATGGTCATCTAAAGGATTATCCATGGCGGGGAAGAGTAACAGATTGCTAATCTTTGTTCGCCGACTCTCACATATATTCCTCGTCGATCTTTGGTAGCCCAGAAAGGAATATATAATCAAATACAGGTTATCATTAGAAAGTTTATTTGGGGGGGTATGGCTAAAGTTGCTTGGTCCGAGCTATGTAGGGATAAAAGGGATGGAGGGATTGGATGTAAGGACCCTTTCACACAGGCTCAAGCTCTGGCGGCTAGATTTGTCTGGCGAGTTTTACAAGGGGATACATCTCCTGCTCTGGCATTTGTTAAGCACTGGTTTGATCTGTGCAAGATTCATGGTAAACCATCTCTTCCTAGGGATGAACTAGGAGCCTTTTTTTGTAATTTTAAGGTGGCCCCTGGCACCTCCCCGGTCATGAGGCGTCTTCTTCATGCTTGGAGGGAGGTGCAAACAGTATGTTCCCCCATGACTATACCTCGAGAGGCTGGGAAAGTCAGTATATTCTGGAACACTCATGTATGGGAAGAGAATGGACGTCCCTTGGCATTAGTTCATCCTCGCATCTTTAAGAAATGGCGAGACCATGGGATCTTAAAATTGCAGCATCTTTGGGAAAACGATAGATGGATATCTTGGATGGAATTTAGACTCAAAGTGCAAAGAGCAGGGGAGGGTGATAGAAAGATACTACGAAAGATCCTAGATAATGTTAAGCTTCTCTCAGGGTCTACTGGTCCTGAGGAAAAGTGGTCTTGTGCAGGCAAGGAGACATACAATGTTGCAAGTATATATCGGGCTCTTTCTGATGACTCCCCTCTTAAAGCAGAGGCTAGGCTCCAAATGAATGGTTCAGCGGCTAAGCTCCTCTTAGCAAACTCCTGGAAAACCGTATGCTCTAGAAGAATACAATTTTTTAGATGGGAGGCTCTCCAAGGAGGTCTCAACACTAAAGTGAAGCTGGTCCATAGAGGAATTGTGTCTTCAGACCTGTGTCCTCTGGGGTGCCAGGCTAGCGAATCTCTTTCACACCTCTTCTTCTGTCCAAGAATTACTGAGTTCTGGTTTTGGGTATGCCCTATTATGAGACTGCATATGCATCAACTTCGATGGCCGAATGTTGTTATGATCTCGCATTTGAGATTGTATTGACGCCTCCCCGGTTAGTGTGGCTCTCGATTATATGGAGGCATCGATGCGATGTCACTTTGGGGGGGCAATCTATCTCTATTGAGAAACTTAAGAGTCTTTTTAATAAGGAAGTTGCTTTAATGGCATTGTCCCACAACAGGAAAATGGGGATGAGTTACAATAGGGGATTGGACAGAATTGGTAAGATTGAGGGATTCTATAACTACTTTAAGTGCCATTGGATGAGCTCTGAGGACCCAGACTTTCATGATAGATCTAATGGTGGAACAGTTTGAGTTTAGTGGAGAAAGCAATCTGAGTAACTGACCAGATAGGGTCTCTCTACCATTATGCTGTTGTGGAATAGGACTTCCCTTAGTACGCACATCATGATGCATAGAGAACCCATATAATAGCCCTAATGCTTCCTATTTGCCCCATTGGGGACTCTCTGTATTTTTATTACTATTATTAATAACAAAAAACACACTCTTACCCTCAAAAAAAAAAAAAAAAAAAAAAAAAAAAAAAAAAAAAATTCTCAAACAGCAGCACATCCAGTTTCCTTGACATTAAGGTTTCCATATATGCACAATGAGGTGGTGAGAGATATGGAGTTTGTTCCTCTTGCCGAAATTGCTCATCCTCCAATCATTACAATCGATTGGGGTAAGGATAATAGCTCAACACCACCAACAACACAAACGCCCATAGTTAACTCAACATCTCCAACTCTAGCTCCAGCTCCAGCACCGAGGATAATAGCTCAACACCACCAACAACACAAACGCCCATAGTTAACTCAACATCTCCAACTCTAGCTCCAAAATGAGCACCGGCATCGGCAAACCTAAGTAGAGAATCATTTGGAGCTTCAAAGCACTAGAATCATTTGTAACTTGGGAAGTACCTTCTAATAACTTCTACTCATTGATTGCCATTGATAGAAATGCCATCTCCATCGCCAATCCTCAACCTCACCCTCCTCACCACCCCATACCTCATCCTCATTCACAACCCAAATCGTTTCCTCATCCTTATACTTACCCCAAACATCCCAAATCTCATCCCCGTCCCCCTGCTCATCCTAAACCTCATCCTCGTCCTCATCCTCACCCCAAACATTCCAAATCTCATCCGCATCCTCCTCCTCCTCACCCCAAATCTCATCCCCATCCTCGTCCTCATCCCCATCCTCATCCTCTTGTGCCGCCTAGGCATCAACCTCATCATTTGGAGCACAAAGATATCTATGTGCATTATTGGATTGTAGACATTCCTGAAGGAGCGAATGATGTTTCTTCTGGAAAGGTTTATTATTCTTATCAAAAACCCGGTCCCTATGATGGTGATAATGGCTATCATACAATTGAATTTCACTTGGTGAAGCAACTGCAACCAGGATTCTTTCACATGCCTAAATATCAACCACGACATCTGCCAGAAACTATCACCTCATCTCACTACCCCTTAGACTGGAGTAATGATGTTGCGAATACTAGTTTTATTTGTTCTTCTAGGAGGATTTTCCGCTGAAGGCATTGTGTAAATGTCTTTAGGTTTTTGTATAGGAATTTATATATATAATATATATTGAATACTTTTTTGTGTCTTAATAATAAGTTGCATAGGTTATGATGATAATTTGTTTTTTAGTTGATATTTTTCTTCTATTATTGTCTAAATATATACAATAAAGTCTCGTTTTTTTGTCGTTCTTATTTTTCGTCCTCTCGCGATTCTAAATTGAAACACCAAGGCTTTTCTAATTTCCTTTGAGGTGAGTATTAAAAGAAGGCGAGAATTTTGTTTTGTAAGCATGAGTTGACGTGTTGCATTGATATGTAGAAGAAGAGTAATTGAAAAAAACTAGTAACGGGTGCCCGGCATTGCCGGGCATAAATACGGTTCTAAAATGATGTTGCCTCTTGTTGCATTTGGATAATTAATTTTTTTTCTAGGTGGCCTATTGATTCCTATAAGTTTTAGTTTCGGATAGTCTCATTTTTTTCGACATGTTTTTTTTGCATTGGACATGACACTAAAAGAGGGGCATTAATGTATGTTTTGTGGTGACTTGCTCTAGAATTGTGCATGTACGTAGAAATTTTGCCCTAAGCCTAGATAACATCCAATTATAAACATAGCGATCTAAAAAAATATTCTAATATGGACCTTAGTGGCAACCATAATAATATATAAATGTCAACACATTTGTGTTGAATTTGCTCTATTTTTTTCAGCAGACCAAACTTGGACAAAATTCCTTAAGAATGATTCCATTCTTTGAAAGAAGTTACAATGCCTGTGATAAATTAAATTGCACAAAAAAAAAAAAAACCCATCAAATTACCTTGGAAGATACGAATCTGGATTGTTGAGACAACCTGCAATCCATGGTATTATTCTTTCCTGAACTCCAAAGAACTAAAATGCCTTCTCTTTAGATAGATAAACTATATAATATCAATCAGTTGAAAAGCATGGAGAACTGTTTAAAACAAAGCACACAATTCTAGGAATTGAAGTGAAGAGGTCAACAAAACAAAGTCCTTAGCGAGAGTATATTGTCTTGAAGGCGGCATTCTAGAAAGCCAAATGAACTTTTATTCTGTTCCTAGAAGCTTGATGTTTCCACCATTTGATATAGTACAAAGCTAAAAGAAGCATTAGTTGGAGAATTCCAGCATTTGATGCATTACATGGCCTATGCATTACACGACTTCTAATGGAATATAATGGTAAAGGTAAGACTCATGGATGAGCAGAAAAAAAAGAGATAAAGACGAAAATGAACCCCAAAGTTGAGGGCTCTGGAACGGATCTAATATGCCCACAATCTGTACAAAAGATTTGGTACGATGCATTTTTAAATGTGAAGACCTCTTACACCAATCTCTATTAGATGCACCGAGATACATTTGAAAGCAAAACAGCACGATTAATAAGAAAGATTCAAAAGTTTCATATTTTTACTTTTGGCAAGAAAACAAATTATTAACGTGAATATGTAGCATAATAACAGGGGGTTTTCTTTGTGTTTTTGTACGCTTTTCACTAAGGTTTTCCTATGATTTCGTGATGTATTCAAATGGATGTACTAATGCGTACATCTAGAGTGCACCATTTCTGAGCCATTGATTTTAGCCCTTTTTTTTTCAATGGTCAACAACCAATGGCTCACAACAAAAGCCCTTTTTTGTGCGTGTGGTGCATAATGGTCAACAACCAATGGCTGACAACAAAAGTCCCTTTTTTGTGCGTGTGGTGCATAATGGTCAACAACCAATGGCTCACAAGAAAAGCCCTCTTTTTGTGTGTGTGGTGCATAATGGGCACATGAAGGGCTTGAAGGGCGCATGTAGTCACGGTTCCGGCAACACATTTCTTATCATAACTTTTGATCCAGAGCTCTGTTTCAGATGATTTTTATTGCGTTGGAAAGCTCTCTCCGAGATCTTTTTGATAGTGTATGATATGGATATGTTTGGTTAAGTTATCTATGCTAAAACAGCAATTTTTCGGCCGGGTTTGGTAGGTTTTCACATCCTACCAGCTGATTAATACAGGATTGCGCTATTGGATATTGTTTTATGGCTCATTCCGAATGAAGCTTGCAAACAATTACCATGCATTTTTAGATTTTGAGGCAGTTATTAAGCAAATTCCAAGGCTTCTAGATCCTTGTGCTAACAAGCAGAAAAGTTCCCCACTTTGGTTTCTCACCACAAGAATCCATGGAGGCCAAACGCTGCTGTTAAATTCCAGTTGAAAAATGTTTGTGTATGGGTGTTGCAAACTTTATGACTTTCAGAATAATGGGATCAATCTGCTCTATCTTTATGGTAACTTTTACTTATGTTCTATTTGTTTTATTGTGATGAAATTCAAAAGCTACAGTACAGGTGATGAAAGCCTCAAATGAATTCTAGTTTTTTTCTGGTTTGAATTCTAAAATTTTTGTCACACCGGGGGGGAGGGGGGTGACGTCCCTAAGGCCCCGAAGGGGCCAAAAAAAATTTTTTGCAACACAAACCATTAACATCCAACATATAAAAATTAAATCCCCCAACATATAACGACCAACACATAACAACCATTGACATCAACAACCAACACATAACTACCATTGACATTAATTAACACAACCATTGGGTCCAACACATTTAAATTAAAATCCCCCTTAAACCCCCTTTGGTTTGGGTGCATATTCACACAGGGGGGTGACGTAGGGCAGCGAGAGCCCTCATAATTGTATTTTGCACGTACGAAATCAACACCATATAGTATTCCGCTTGAAAACTTATAGTATTTTGCGAATCTTGTTATACAGTATAGCAAATTTTGTACTTGAATACCCCACAAACGAGGAACTTTACGTACGGTGTAGATTAAGGAATAAGGGGTGAATATGCCTATCCAACAGCTCTCTTGCCCGGAGTCACCCCCGTGTGAATATGCACCCAAAAAAAAAAAAAAAAAAAAAAAAAAAAAAAAAAAAAACCTAGAGCGATAGACCTTAATGGAGCATATATGACATTAAGAGTTGGTAGATACAACCATCTCAAAGTTCCAAACCATTACAAATACGGGGGATCAAAAAATAAGTGAAAATATATCTGGTTCCTTGTGTGTCAATCCTCTTTCGCTACATTAGATTTGTTGGATGCCATGTTTATTTTGCTTCACACCTGCATGACATCTTCAACAGACACCAGCGGGTATACATAAACAAAATTTGCATGCTCCCAAATAAGAGGCCTGGTGCCAGTTTAATTCCAGTCCCCCAAAGGAGAATCGAACAATTTCCAAAGACTTCAGTGTCTTACATAAGGCCAATCATTTATTAATATACTCAGAAATAAAAAATGAGCTCAGTAAACCTCAGGCTCATTACTTGTCCCATTTGTCGAGAGCATGTTTGCGTATGCAAGCCTTTGCACACACACTTATAAGAAACAAAACACTAAAGTAGATCCTTTTCAATGTAACCGGCACACATAACATAAATTGGTGGCACTTTTTAGCTACCTTGTGGAACTTTAAATATGTGATTTTAAGAAATTGCATCAATGGCCACATTATTGTAGAAATAGAGTTAGTTGGACTGTGGATGACAAATATAGACATTCATCAGTGAGCATGAAAACATGTTTTAAGGCCATAAATATTTACATGTGGATGTTAAGCAATCTGTTTCCTAGCTATATCCTAGATATCTAGCTATATCCTTAAGAGGACAAACCCAAACAACTTCAGGAAACATTCATGTTGAGGAAGAAAATAACATTGAGTAGAGTGAGTGGAGCCAGCCAACTTCAGGAAAAGCATTCATATTTGTCTGTCAGGATTCTGCACATGGCTTGCATGCTTTTTGTCTTTATTCAGATCAGGTTTCTAAATCAGGTTTGATCTAAGACATATGCTTATGATTCCATGGAAGTCGTAGATAGTATAAACCTTCTATTTGGTACACTCAAATTCTCAAAATTAAGGAATGGAACAAAAGAAGTGTCTAAGATGCTTGTAAAAGTTCTGATATATATTGAAAATGGTTACATACAAATTTGGTTACATACAAATTTGTGATTGTATTAGATACAAGTTCTACACTTTATATGGAGTAAGACCTATTAGAGAAAGTAATATCATCTTTTTTTTCTTATAATGTATTTTTATTTGTGTCATGTTTGTACACTTTCCATTCTTGCCTAAGTATCAGCCAGACTAATTAGGTATAGACTTGTAATTACGTGTACAATGAAGCTTATCCAATTGGTAACAATTACAATTTATTGTTTGCTCACATGTAGCAAGGTCATAAATTGCTATGCCATGTCTATGAATTCTGGAGGCTAAGACCTACTTGTTCCTTATTCTTGATCTCACCAAGCAAACATGTTGTCTTTGACCATGTCCTTTTTTCAACTCCAGTAGTCTAAGATGTGGTGGGTGTCTTTGACATCACATCCGTTGGTCTTGTTCGGTTGAATTATGCATCACAACCGGTAATCAAATACGCTTAGCATGGCATCATAAATGATTTTAAATTCTCTTGCGATATTGTTTGAAGTGCGTAAATGTTTTATCTTCATATAATAAGCTACAAGAAAATGGCATGAAAGTTCCAATTTGGGTGGTTGCAGAAAATTACCGATTTTCTGGATGCTTTGTACTCCACGAACAACGGCATCATCTTCGACTTTCACCATTCTAGGAACGTCCTGTGGTGTTCCGGGAGCGACTATTTGGGAGGAAGAAGAGATATGCATCGCGGCTAAAACTTTGTATAGTCCATAATCAAATAGCTTGTTCCTTTTTTTTCATAGATACATCAGCGCAAGCTATCCCGTAGCCAAGAAATGTTATTCTGGTCTTGGTGGCTCTGACTGCCTCCACAATCAATGCTTGTTACATCTGCAAGGAAAATCTTATCAGACTAAACACCGGTTAGCTGGTTTCCAAAGTGGCTGCCAAGCAACAGCGGCCACCGCCTGTTTGCAAGCATTGGCATATTCCAGGCATATACTGGCATATACCTGGAATATGCCATAAACCCACATGGACGAGGGCTTGCCCCCTAGGGGCAACCCAAAAAGAAGAAGAGAAAATGCTCTTCATATCTTCAAAACCATGCTAAAATGCAAAAATGCAAACTAGGGACTTTTTTAGTATACAAAGAGATTGATATGATATGAAATGCATTTTTTGGCTTCAAAATATCCCATCGTGGCAGCTTTTTAGCAAATATAGAAAATATGCATTTAGCTGCCTTTGCATACTATACAAGCCTTGGAAAATACAATAGTTTTTTCGAATGGCTTATTGGTTGGAGTTTATAATTTTCTAAAGACCTATAATATTGGGTCGACTAAAATATTAGGGCTTTTTCCAGCAAACATGGTGGCGCCAAAACGGTCGCCCAAAAGGGCATAGCCAGATCGATGGGTTTTGCTTGAGATCGATGGTAAGAGAGATGATGATCTATTGCAGTCTAAGCTATGGCCTCTGAAGGTATGATCTTGCTTCAAGGCTTATGTTATGAAGCAGATCGGTTTGCAGTTTGATAGTAATGGTAGAGCATCAAGAAATATCGATGCTTATTGCTTGTTTTAGAGCCAACTTTGCTTGTGGCAGCTGAAAAATATGCAAGATAGATATGCATATCTGAGTTTACAAACTAGGTGCGGTCAAAATGCACAAACAAACTTATGTTGGATGTTGTGAAGTAGCTCTGGCTTTAAACTATCATCAAATAATATATGGATGGCATACATACGTGGCTTTAATCTAAGCGACAGAGAATATACTGGCATCAGGAAGTACCAGGCTTAAAAAATGTCCAAGATAAGCTGGTAATAGCCAGATTTATAACCTGGATCCAAAGGCAAGATAAAAGAGATGTTATTTCTGCCATATGCTCGTGATTTTGACCTGCTTGAAATGGTTTCTTGCTCCTTTGGTTATTCTTTTTTATAATATGATGAGCTTCTACATTTTTAAGTTTTCAATAATAGAATAGAATAGAATAGAATACATTAACGTCCCTCAGGCCGTGAGGCCCCCGGACTTATGTAGCATCCTGCGAGCTCCCATAGGGTGCTGCCAGCAAACAGACGCATAGGTTTTATGTAGCCATCTAGCGGGCTTCACTTGTTCTTTATATATTACCCACATTGTGTTTATAGCTGGCTTCTTGGCCATACACAAATGCATCGTTATAAACAGTTTTGAACTGTACTTTGTGGGCCTCTCTGATCCGCCTCATCCGTGCTTTTCAGATTATTAGCCCTCTCTCTTTGTGCACCCCCCGGTGTCTTATTATCATTTCTTTTATAGCTTTCGCTATTTTGTGAGTGTCTCTTCTTTGTCCATCAGTGCTGGGAGTGGGAGATCCCACCTGACCTTGTTAAATTTGGACCTTATGTCGTTGTAAACTGGGCACTCCTTTACCATGTGCTCTTCGTCTTCTATTTTCCTGAGTCACATACTCGGCATATTCTCTCTGCTCTATCTATTTTTCTCCATCTATCTTTCTCAATTCGGAGGTCATGGCTTCCCATCTTGAATCTGGCCAGCGTTCCCCTGTTACTCTTATTCAACATGCTGCTTTTGTATGTGATATGCCCTATCTGTCCCCCTGGATTGAAGGTTTCCAATAGCCATTCTGCCTTGGGTCCTGTGTGCCGTGCCAGCCAGTTTCTCATTGCTTTTCCTGTCCATTCTTCGTCCCATCCGTCTGCTTGTATAATCTGACTTAGTTGCATCCCCATATTTGCTGTCCATTTCGCCAATTCGTTAAACCATCCCTTGCCCGCTGTTATGTGCTGTTTTGCTGATTCATCTATCGCTAGTGACGACAGTTTGTCCTCTTTCCCATAGCTATTGTCCTTTATTAGGTATCTAACTGTTCTTTCCCAGGCCCTCACTTCCATTGGCTTTTCCCCCGTCTCATATAAGATTGTTGCCAATGATGTACCTGTCTTCACCTGGAATTCCTGTCCGTGCCATTGCCTCAGTATGCCTTCTTGTTTTTCCCATTTCTTTTCTGACAGGCCTGGTCCCCATGTCTCACATCCGTACAACTGTGTTGATGCTACTATCGTGCTGAATAGGTATGCTTTGATTTCCCAATTGGTGATCCTGCTGTTGTTGCAATAATTCATCATGATGTAATAATTGTCTATTGCTGCTTGGAATCTGGTGTCTGCTCCTTTGGCTTTGTTATGGCTTTGCCAGTCGTTGTTGCTATGCCATGAACAGGATACTTGCATGTGGCTGCGTATTGTTTATGCACGAGCTTGCTCTGCTAGGTATGTGTGGACTGCAGTGCCTGTGTGGTTGTTTCAAACTAGAAGAATGTCTAGATATAAGCAGAATAAGTGGAGCTTTCTAAATCAGGTTTGATCTAAGACGTATGCTTATGATTCCATGGAAGTCGTAGATAGTATAAACCTTCTATTTGGTACACTCAAATTCTCAAAATTAAGGAATGGAACAAAAGAAGTGTCTAAGATGCTTGTAAAAGTTCTGATATATAGCAATCGACACATAACTATCATTAACATTAATTAATATAGACCATTGCATCCAACACATTTAAATCAAAATCCCCCTGAAACCCCCTTTGGTTTGGGTGCATATTCACACGGAGTGTTACTCTGGGCAACGAGAGCTGTCGGATGGGCATATTTGCCCTTTATTCCAAGATCTGGACTGTACATAGCGATCCTCGTTTGTGGGGTATGCATATACAAGTTTTTGTATACTGTATATTAAGATTTGCAAAATACTATAAGGTTTGAGATAATGTACTTAATGGTCGAGCAAAATCAATCTGTCGAGCAAAATGTGTCTCTCTCGTCAAAATTAAAAATGTATGTATATAACTCCAAAGAAATCAAATGAATAAGCATTACAATTCACTAACTTACCTGCACACCTAACAATAACTATGCACATAAGATGTGACTTCAATTCTAGAAACAACTCCACTTGTAACTGATATTGTGTCGCCACCAATTGGATAGCCAACTACGATGAATGAAGATCCCGCAAACGTGGTAATACTCCAAACTCAACAGAACTCACCAAAGATTCTGACAAGAATCGGAGTCAGAGCAACATCAAACTTGGAGGGATCCTTAAAAAATTCTTTAACCTGATCGCCTTGTGGATATGAATATTTTGTTGCAAGGGCAACTGAAAGAACATTTTTATACGAATTGACGAAGAAATGAGCAAAATGCTGCCAAAGTAGGGTATCCCATCGCCAATGACAATGCAACCACCATTGAAACACCGTAAAGAACTTAGCCATCGGATCATCCTCGGTCAAGTCAAGGGCTGCGGGATCAAAAACCAACCATAAGAAAATGGGCCGAATGCCAAGCTTTGCAAGCAAAGTTGCCTCAGATGAACCAACTTTATCTCCTTTTTTAATCAGATTCACATTGGACACAATTTCCACAGTTCTCTTATTAATCTTTGTGGGAATGTTAAGAACATGGAAGAAGGACGTTTGAGAAGGATCAAACCCTGTGTTTCCAGGAGGTATGGTCACATCAATTGGGGCTACAAGCCCAACACGAGCAGGTGCACCCACCTTGTACTTGGCAACTTCTTCTCTGACTTCCTTTAGATCCCCTTTTGTAAAAATAAGTCCCACGTTGCCCAAGAGAAGAGATATCAGATTCAAAACAGCCGTATTTCTAGTTTTCTCTGCGTAAACTCGAATGGTTCTTTTCATCATGGTATTCTTCCCCATAAGTACGACAAATTCTGGCCTTAAACCCTTCCTGATTTGCTGCATTTGAGTAGACCCAACATTATCCGCTACACAGATCAAAGCCTTGGAGTACTCCTCCAAAAGCTCACACATCTTTTCTAAAGTATTATATGTACCTGGGTTATTAGTGATGGCAAATTAAAAAGAGGCCGGAGCACTGCAAAAAGAGAAAGGGAGGTGAATGCCTACCAGAACTAAGAACAGGAATCGGATAGCTACAAAGACCGATTATTTGCAGAATACCAAAACAGGCCGCCGCGGATTTCCTGACGCATCATAGCTCTGACAGAAAAGAAACACCCATTTCTGCAAGTTGAACATTCATTTCTTTCTGATGCTTGCTCCAGCCTTCTTGTTCTCGATGCTTGCTCTAGCCTACCAAAGCACCACAGACAGTGCTCCACCTCTGCAGAATTTGTGCCTTCCGCTAGCAAACCCTATCTAGCAAACCCTATTTCTAAATGGCTCGAGGGTTGCATGTGAAGGAGTCTGAATAAGCTAATTGAAAAAAAAATACAACATGGCCCATGGGTCTAAACCATTGAACAAAAAACACTAAAATTAATGTAGGCGTATATGCACTCTAGATATACTAATTAGTAGTTCCCATGCAATACGTTTTCGAAATCATATGAAAACCATAGGAAAAATAGTACAAAAATACAAAACCAACCCCCTGTTATTATGCTAGATATACTACCATTAACATTATTAACACAAACCATTGCATTTAACACATTTAAATTAAAATCCCCCTTGAACCCCCTTTGGTTTGGGTGCATATTCACACGGGGGGTTACTCCGGGCAACGAGAGCTATCGGATGGGCATATTTGCCCTTTATTCCAAGATCTGGACCGTACATAGCGATCCTCGTTTGTGGGGTATGCATGTACAAGTTTTTGTATACTGTATATTAAGGTTTGCAAAATACTATAAGGTTTGAGAGAATATACTTAATGGTGTTAATTTTGTACATGTATTATAAATATATTTTTGGGCTCTCTGCCCGCCCTCGTAACCCCCGTGTGAATATGCACCCAAACCAAAGGGGGTTCAAGGGGGATTTTAATTTAAATGTGTTAAATGCAATGGTTTGTGTTAATAATGTTAATGGTAGTTGTCTGGTGATTGTTATATTAAAAAAAAATTTTGGGCCCTTCGGGCCCTAACTAAAGCAAACATAGGTAAACTTTATGGGCATAAATATTAATTACTAAAAAGCACAATAATATCATGTCAAACAAATTATTTCCATTGCAAAGAACTATGAGTACATTGTGTAATCAATATCTAGCATTATATTCATTATCCATGTCTCAAATATAACAATACAAGAATCATGTAAACTATTGTAAACTGCACATTGTCATGCATATGCTAGTGCATATGGTAACATGTGTTGGTATCAATGCACATCAACCATCAACCTTACAATGGAACCTGATTTATCAACCCAATTTACATACAATGCCCCAATTTATCAAATTAGATGGTCTGACAAGAGAGAAACAGAATGTAATGAATTATAAACCATCAAACTGTACACCTGCCTGCTGACTTCCAGGTCTTGAAGTTTTGTGCATTCTTGAAGAAGGCCCAAAACAGTGTCTTTGGGTATAGGCATACTTGCTGCTGCATCATCTTTGAGGACATGATTGCCTGGTGCAACCACACTTGGTTGCTCAGTCCTTAGCAATCTCTGTTGATAACAACAAACAGACATTCTAACTTGAACAAAATTGTACAGGAAGAAAATGCACCCACGATGAAAATATCCAGCATTATAAAGTGCCCTACCTGGATGAGGCACTTGACACAAAACAGCAAGGCAGAAAGAAAAACACTGGCCGAAATCTTTGTCTCACAACCATCCATCGGTCACCGCATTGTATTGCCATCCTGAAAAAGAGCCAATTATCAGCTTCATTATGGCATATGAATTGCATCCAAATAAAGCATATTATATAGATGTACCAGCGAAATGCAAGACTCATAATCCTCCTACTTTAGATTGTCAGATGTTGACCCATTTAATAATCCATTTATGCATGTTGCCCAAACTGTAACTAGCAAATCGTTTGCATCCTAATAATGGTCATAAACCAAGTTTGCATGTTGTTTCAAGGATAGGGCCCTTCATTTTGCAAGACAAGTAAACTCATACCATGTGCAATGGAGGTATAACATGGTTACCTTTTCTCGCACTTTTTATCAATAAAGAAGTTCTACAAGCTTCACTTGTAGATGTTATTGTATTTTCTCACACAAATGATCTATAATAGACAAAGCATGACCTCCTTTACTCAAATCCTCTCCAGAAACATATTACCAAAACTGTATGTGCAAAGGATGGTACCCAACCGTGAAGAGAATGTCGAATCTATGCAAAGGAATAGAATTCACTACACCATGCTCAAATCGTCTCATACTTAAGCGATACCTGCAAGGGTAGTTAGCAGAAACCAGTAGCAAGCATTGTTTGTAATACCTATGCGTCTCATCCGGATTAAGCTCTATGATGGCCTTTGCGCCAAGTGTAATGCATTGTAAAAAATACATCTTGAGGAAGCTTCTCTGCAGCAAACTCCAAATCTGTGAACTCCACAACTGCTTTTTCATGATTCCCAATCTTCATAAAATAACGGATCACTATGAACATTCCTCCAAAACCATATCCATACAGAGCTATTATACGTTCATGTCGGATTTTAGTAACAGGCCTTGCTCTCTGAAAATCTTGCAACTAATATAGCTGGTACGCTGAACGAAGTTCTTTGGTGTGCCCTGTAGAAACAGACATGGCTCTGCATTTTCGTCAAAAACCTATGCATATATCTCGGTTGTAAACCCATGCTCTGTAGCTCGGCTGCAAACCCATGATGTATCTCTGTAGGTCGGCTGCAAAATCGTGACTGCAAAAACCTGACTGCAAAGACCCGACTGCAGAAACTTGACTGCAAAGACCCGACTGCCCAAGAAAAAGGCAAATCTTCCCAAGAATCAAGCTAAAATTAAGCCGAAACCAAGCTATGCCTGCCAATATTCGACCAAGTTTAGGAGCCCAACCCTAGAAAATTTGACGCACAAATACTTCAAGAGCTAATATCACAAGAAAAGCCCTTCAAATACCCTTCAAGAGCTGATATCACAAGATCTGAGAAGGAATTAGTAGGAAAATATGCAGATACAAGAGACTAAAGGCTGGCCCTAAATACGGTCATTCTGCCTAGTGCGAACATATCCAGCGTGACCAAATATGTAGCATAATAACGAGGGGTTTATTTTGTATTTTTATACATTTTATCCTAAGGTTTTCATATGATTTGATGGCCGTATTACATGGCACATACTAATGCGTACATCTAGAGTGCACATTGTATTCCATGTTTTAATTCCTAGTTTAGCCCCATGTTTGCATGGTTTTTGTGCCATCCAAATTTACCATCCTGTTTTAATGGCCAAGATTGACTCTTCAAGTTCTTAATCAAGGGATGATATTGAAGCCCCATTTATCTTCTCGTATATCTCAAAACTCGCATGCAGATATCGAGCTATTCCTTTCTAGGGTAGGATTTACCTGCCTTAGGGTTTCGTTATTATGCTAGACTAGATATTGATTAATAGAACAAGGAGCGCCGCTTGGTTAGGGAACGGCACAAGAGGCTGAGTGCTGAGGAAGACAATCTTCTACCAAATGCTTCATCGTGATACATTTGCATGCACTGCCATAATTGTTTCCTGCGCACAGGCAGGACAGCTTGAAGTTGCACTCCAAACCTTTCAGCAGATGGACCAGAGGGATGTTGCAGCATGGACTGCTACGATCTCTGCATATACTCAGCGTGGACAACTACAGGGAGCTCTTCAGTTCTTTGAACGGATGCTGGAAGAAGACATACAATCTCATAAGGTTGCCTTTACCAGTCACGATAATGCACTTGGCTTCTTTTCTTAGACATACAAGAATGACTGTAGCATGTTATTCAATTGCTTTTTTAACCCTTCACGATGTTCCAAGAGCTCTTGAGCTGCAGCATTGAGGAAGATGGTGCTTATATGGAAGGATCTTGGGGCTGCGACAGAGTTATAGGGTCTTAAGCTGTGTCTTCAGGTAGTGCCAGTTATAAACTAGATTCAAGAATGAGGAGGAAGAGCTTCAGCAAAAATATAGAAACTAAAGAGATTTTGTGCCAGGGTGTCAGCTCCATCCGTCAAAGTGAAGCAAAGATCTAACAAAGAGTGGAGGTGAAAACATTTATTCATCTGAGGTAAGTCGGTCTCATTTAGACAGAAACAGATAAGTCCAAATGGTGTGCATACCTGATGCTTGTGCGGATGAAGTTGTACTGGCTGCAGTGCCACTAAAGGAAGGATGGAAATGAGATGAACTAAAACACAGATCTGTGTCAAACATAGGAGCTTGTTTCTAGTTCACCTCTATTACATTCTCCGGCACTAGTTACTTATGATTTATACATGCTCCTTTATTATGCTATTTGCATCTGCTCAGATTTTGTGCTCCTCAACAGGATTCTTAATGGAGGCAATGGATGAAAGTGGCACAAGGGTAACAAAGTAACTGAGGTCTTTTACATGATCTTTTTAACATAGATTGGATCTTGCATATGCCACATGCTGCCAAATCTTGTCATCTGCAATAGACTTGGAGTGCATGTTTCTTGTATGGCTACTTTTTCTCCAACTGAAGCAGCAGATTAGAGTAGATGTTCTCGATTTTTGCAAACACACACCTATATTTGATGCAATTTTTTATTAGCAGTAGTGCATCTTTCATATGATGCGAGGGAATCTCCAGGGTCATTTCCAGTTCCCTTCTAAGGGCTTGCACCAATCCATCAAGCTAAATCGGGTGGAAAAAAGGAGGCAAAAATGCTTTGCAAAGAACCAACTTGAGATGCCTAATACATGCTTTGTCATGTGCAATCTTGAATCTCCTGAAACAATGCATGCTCCGGGATGGTCACTAAGTGCAAAGACATGGGATGGTCACTAAGTGCAAAGATAGACTTGCATTTTACCAAGATGGAATGCAAAAGCATTTTGCAATGCTAGAGTAAAAAATACAGGTGCACTTCATTATTAGGTTTATCATTTCTATTCGTCCTCTATCGCCATAATTTTTGTGTCATAACACCCATTCTATTCGACGAATATGTAGCACAGCTTCAACAATTGTCCACTTTGTGCACAACGGGCATTCATCCTTATTTGGCAAACATATAGATTGGTATAGTTTTGCAAGATATAGGCACTATGGTTTTGCAAGGATACCTTGGGTTCAAGTCCCATATTCATTACATGTTTGTTCTATTGCACTTTTCTCATGTTTGTTCCGTTGAATTTTTCTTATATTTAATATCAACAATTTTTTTTTTGGGGCCCGAAGGGCCCAAATTTTTTTCTACACAACCATACTCCTACACATATAATTAAAATCCCCCTAAAACCCCCTTTGGTTTGGGTGCATATTCACACGAGGGGTGACGTAGGGCAGCGAGAGCCTCTTTTATATTTCCTAAAGTCGTATAATACATGTACAAAATTAACATCATTTAGTACATTGCTTCAAACCTTATAGTATTTCGCAAATCTCATTATACAGTACACTAAAACTTGTACAAGCATACCCCATAAACGAGGATTGCTATCTATGGTCTAGATCGAGGAATAACTGGCAAATATGCCCATCCAACAGCTCTCGATGCCCGGAGTCACCCCCCGTGTGAATATGCACCCAAACCAAAGGGGGTTTTAGGGGGATTTTAATTATATGTGTAGGAGTATGGTTGTGTAGAAAAAAATTTGGGCCCTTCGGGCCCCAAAAAAAAAATTGTTGATATTAAATATAAGAAAAATTCAACGGAACAAACATGAGAAAAGTGCAATAGAACAAACATGTAATGAATATGGGACTTGAACCCAAGGTATCCTTGCAAAACCATAGTGCCTATATCTTGCAAAACTATACCAATCTATATGTTTGCCAAATAAGGATGAATGCCCGTTGTGCACAAAGTGGACAATTGTTGAAGCTGTGCTACATATTCGTCGAATAGAATGGGTGTTATGACACAAAAATTATGGCGATAGAGGACGAATAGAAATGATAAACCTAATAATGAAGTGCACCTGTATTTTTTACTCTAGCATTGCAAAATGCTTTTGCATTCCATCTTGGTAAAATGCAAGTCTATCTTTGCACTTAGTGACCATCCCATGTCTTTGCACTTAGTGACCATCCCGGAGCATGCATTGTTTCAGGAGATTCAAGATTGCACATGACAAAGCATGTATTAGGCATCTCAAGTTGGTTCTTTGCAAAGCCCATGTTTTTAGGTTATCCTTCATGCCGGCATGCTAAGAACTCTGCAGAATTGATGCTTGAGGAAGAAATCGACTCTCAGATACAACTGTAGGCTCTGAAGAAGCTGCACTTCCAATTTCTTCATCGTTAGATTGAAAAAAGGGCATCTCCTCCTGCTCATTCAAAGGGCCAATCTTATCTTGCTAATCCCTGTTGTTGCAGATTTGCAAGCCCTGTTTCGAGGCATAAAATGCTATTCATGAGGCTTGCATGTTCAGCCCCTAAAATAAAAGGAGGGCTTGCATGTTGTAAACCCTTGGATGTTGGACCATTGAAAAAAAAAAACTAAATCAACGACTAAGAAATGGTGCACTCTAGATGTACGCATTAGTACATCCATTCGAATACGCCATGAAATCTTAGGAAAACCTTTGTGAAAAGCGTATAAAAACACAAAGAAAACCCCCTGTTATTATGCTACATATGCACCCACTAAAAAGAACAACTAGCGGCGGCGATGCTTTCGCGGTAATATGAAAACTTAGTTGTCTCTTTAGTTGTTTGTACACATATGCATCCACTAAAAAGAACAACTAGCGGCGGCGATCGCCGCCGCGACAAAGTCTTGTAAGATTTATGACGTGATCGATTTATGACGCCACTAAAATTCTGTGAACGAGTATCTCAACAAAATCCAACAGGGATATTCAAAATCAATTGTACAAACGTAATCATCGAGTACGAAAACAACTAGACAATCAACACTCTGTCTATGAGCTTTCTGTCTGTTTTAATAATTGTAGGAATCTTTGCTTTTAAAGCAAAACTAAACACTTTTATATAAATGATTTACTTTTACGTGATTTTAAAAATTCAAATCCCATATGTTACTCATGTTATTCAACACTAAGTCGAACCCTACACCTCAAAGGACTTAACCATTCAACACAAACACATGCTAATAAATAATGTTCAAAATCTACATCTAAACATCAAAAAAAAAGTTACGCATCACCCTTAACAAAACAAAAAAAATACACATGAATTGTCAACACGGGATCAGAATAGAAAAACAACATCTTCGTGATATTGGCCACTTACCTCTTTGCCTTGCAAAAACAAAGACATATGCAACGAAATGATTCATCCATGTTCCTATACTACTTTCAAAATAATTAAATAATTTAAATAATAGATAGATAGATAGTATTTTAACGTCACACCACTAGGCAGCATCCAACTGGACATGTGACCACACTACATTGCTTTGTTGGGCCCTGCCCCCAACCACTTTACATTGCGTCTATGGGGTTTGACACCCAACAGTTCAAAGTGCGATTCTGGGCGGTCTCAAACTCGAGACCTATAGTTGCTAGACCTAGTGTATTACCACTAGACTAAACGACCAGACGCATGAAGATACATTTATAAAGCTTTATTCATAATAGCATTTTGGGGGCAATCCACAGTGCTTTGCACCTTGTTTATTGTGTCATGTTTGTACACTTTCCATTACTGCCTAAGTATCAGCCAGACTAATTAGGTATAGACTTGTAATTACGTGTACAATGAAGCTTATCCAATTGGTAACAATTACAATTTATTGTTTGCTCACATGTAGCAAGGTCATAAATTGCTATGCCATGTCTATGAATTCTGGAGGCTAAGACCTACTTGTTCCTTATTCTTGATCTCACCAAGCAAACATGTTGTCTTTGACCATGTCCTTTTTTCAACTCCAGTAGTCTAAGATGTGGTGGGTGTCTTTGACATCACATCCGTTGGTTTTGTTCGGTTGAATTATGCATCACAACTGGTACTGAGTATAGTTAGCATGGCATCATAAATGATTTTAAATTCTCTTGCAGATATTGCTGAAGTGCAGAATGTTTTATCTTCATATAATAAGCTACAAGAAAATGGCATGAAAGTTCCAATTTGGGTGGTTGCAGAAAATTACCGATTTTCTGGATGCTTTGTACTCCACGAACAACGGCATCATCTTCGACTTTCACCATTCTAGGAACGTCCTGTGGTGTTCCGGGAGCGACTATTTGGGAGGAAGAAGAGATATGCATCGCGGCTAAAACTTTGTATAGTCCATAATCAAATAGCTTGTTCCTTTTTTTTCATAGATACATCAGCGCAAGCTATCCCGTAGCCAAGAAATGTTATTCTGGTCTTGGTGGCTCTGATTGCCTCCACAATCAGCTTGTTACATCTGCAAGGAAAATCTTATCAGACTAAACACCGGTTAGCTGGTTTCCAAATGGCTGCCAAGCAACAGCGGCCACCGCCTGTTTGCAAGCATTGGCATATTCTAGGCATATACTGGCATATACCTGGAATATGCCATAAACCCACATGGACGAGGGCTTGCCCCCCTAGGGGCAACCCAAAAAGAAGAAGAGAAAATGCTCTTCATATCTTCAAAACCAGGGATAGGTTCAATACGCTGTACGTTTTATATGGAATACGTATGAATTGTATGATACGGCACAAATTTGCCGTATAAAACGCAAAAAATACGGCAAAAAACAATTCCGGCGTCGGAAGATTTTTCTCTTCGCCAAAACAACTAAACCGCGTGATGCGAAAATTTTTTCGTCTGCGAAATCTTCGAACGGCGTCACGAAATTAAAATTTTTCGCGTGCGGGCAAACGCGCGCCATTTTTTACGGCGTCGCCGGTGTGGTGTTCGGCGTCTGTGAACATTTTTCCGCGGCGTCTGTAGAAAGGCTTTCAGCGTCTGTATTGTTTTTTCCGCGTCTTGTTCAGTTTTACGCCCCCATTTAAAATTTGAACTTTCAAGGGCGCTGTTAATAGTATATATAAGAAAAACGTGATTAGCCCTAGAATTCACCTCTCGAAGTTGACGCCCGGTTGAGTCTTTACTCCTTGAAAAGCGGTTCGCCTTTGAGTTGTTTTCCGTCCGCGACGCGGAAAATTTTTTGGAGCTGAGTTTTGCCCCATTTACTAAGCAAAAAATCTTTGGGTCCCAACCCCTTTGGCCCGCGTTGTGCGTAACATATGCATTGTGAGCTTGCTCCTTTGCATATATCGTAATCAAGTATATATAAGAAAACCTCTGGACGTGATTAGCCCTAGAATTCACCTCTCGAATGGCGTGTTTTGTGGATACTTTGGGAGTTTGTAATCCGGTAAATGGTTGTTGAGTCAAAATACAATCCTTGGAAAAACGGTTCGCCTTTTGAGGTGTCTTATCTGGTTTTTTAAAGGATGCCATCGAGAGATTGTCTCGATCGGATGGGGGATCATACGAAAACAAAGAATAATAATATGAGATCCGAGGAAAAATGCGCCAAACACCGTTTAAAAAGCCCCGCCCTTCGAAATGCTTTTCCGTTTTGGAAAGGTGTAAAAATGTTGTGTTAGGGTGCATGCAACCGTTTGTCATGCCATCAAAATCCTATTCTTGGGTCCTCGGAAAGGTCTGGAACCCCTTCACAAGCTTCGTAGTATACTTGCTGCGCCAAAACTCTTACTAAACTCACGGTGGGGTAAATGTCCCTTCATTGTGACATGCTCCTTTGCATTTTGCTCGAACACGATAATCTTGCACTTCCTTTATAGTTACTAGGCCACTCTCTTTCAAACTCATTCTTGTCCAAATTTGTGATTACATCGACATTGCTCCATGCGGACAATAGCGAGCCCTCGCCTCGCTACATTATGCACCTGGTGCAATTATCCTCTTTGGAACTTCATGCATCTACCTTCTTAACTCGAGGTGCGATACTCATTCATATGTGTCATGCATCTACCATTTGCCGAGGTGCATTTCAAGGTTCTCCATGCCTTCTTTGCCAAGGAGAGGGGGTCCTCAAATTAGAGGGACCAAAAATCATGCTGATCCCCGCTGCTCGGCGCACCCACATTCCGTGGAATTGGATTGATTCTTAAATCTGACCGGAGACATAATTATAGTCTTTGATGTATCTATAAAAAGGCTTGTATAGGTCTGCCTTTGACTTCTTGTCTTTATAATTTTTTAGTGAATATAAAAAAAAGCAGTTAAATAACACAAAAAACACCGTGGGAAAAGTGGACAATAATTTTTTTCAAATAGCATCAAACAAGTGTTTAATGAATTTAATTGGAATATTATGTAATACAAGAATGTTTGAATGTAAGTTTATGGTCTTGTGAATAACAGAATATGCACGCTAGGCGTGACTAGGACCAGCTTGGTCTAATGCTTGCTAACCAAACCAGGGCTCTGGCCGACTTTGCATGAAGGATGCCATCGAGAGATTCCCCGGCGGTGAAATCCCAATTAGACGAAATCCTGAAGGAAAAAATCTTGTTGTTCTAAACTCCCGATCAAATGAAAGATTGCACCGACTTATGGAGGAGAAAAAGAAAAGAAAAGTCAGATCCTGGAAGAATCTCTGACAGATGCTTTGGTCACAACAATTTGCATGGGTTCTGAGATGGCCAAGAAGGAAGCTGTTACCAAGCTCAGGCTTTTATTAAAAGTAGATGAAACCAGCAGAATGGCGATCAGTGACGCCAGAAACCATTCCCATGCTTATCTGACTTCCTAACTCGATGATTCTCAAGTCCGGGAGAATGCAATTGCATGTCTGCTTAATATATGCCTTCATGATAAAAACAAGAGGGCAATTATGGATATTCCGAAACTCGGATAATATTAGCAAGGCCTTAAATGCGGGGCTTGACTATAGCAGCCAAACACAAGTCTTTCTTTGCAACACTTTTAACCTTATGTCAATAAAGGAGTATAGGGATACAAAGGTGAGAATGATGCAATTATACACGGCTTTCTCATTGCTAGAGGATAGTGCTTTTCAGTCTAAAAAGATGCTCTAGAGGGTCTTTTTTCATCTTTCCTCATCCGATATGAATAAGTTACCGGTTCAGATGCGAGTCACGGTTTGAAACCGCTATCGATAATTCATATCATGATAGAAGGGCGCCGCTTGAACATTCAAAGAATGGAAGGTTGGTTCAGGATATATTGGCAATATTAAGTATGATAGGTAAATGTCAAGAAGGGGCATTGAAAATAAGTCGAGCAGGTGCAATTCCCTCCTAGTTGAAATCCTCGAACCCACGCTTGGACAATGAGAAGCCGTGAAAATGCAGTTCTTTGTGCTTCTAAATTTGTGCCGGGCAATTGGTCGAGGCAATAGTAGAGGAAGTTGTTAATTGCAACTCATGTATGTCGGACTCTGTGCACTTGTGTCTTCGGGTTAAATGCCTTGGCCGCCGTAAGGCCGGTGCTTTTTGATCTTGATGGTAAATGAAAGATGCGTGTGAAGGAGGAACGAAGAATTCTGGCCAGCACATTGTTACATATCTGTTTGGATGGTCTTCTTTGGACTAAAATATGATGTTCTAGAATGGGACTCGCATGAAACCAACAAACCGCCCACTTAGACTTGCTTCTCAACATCACCAACAAAACAACAAGACAAACCAAAACCTCCCAGAGGAGGAGGGGCTGATTCTGTAGCGTGCCAGCGATAAAAATACAATAACAAAGAAGGGGGAGGGTGGGTTCAAAGAGAATAAGGTACTGCTGAGAAGAGGAAGCCCCGATGAGAAGTCGGGCGTAAATGCCTAAAATAGCGAACTCCCAACGAATCGGGCATGCGCCGCGATGCATGCAAAACATGCATGCTCGTCCCATTCTAGAATGGCGATCCGATGTCTCCCGATCGATGGGATTCTAGAATGGGACTCGCGATGAAACCAACAAACCGCCCGAATACCAAAGGACTTCCTTAACAAACTAGGATCGAGGGCGAAGGTCACGGGATGAAGGCTAAAGGTCGAGAAGCGGACAAAGATGAAAGAAACGCCAAATTAGCCAAACCGGGCGCAGAAGAAGCCCCTCCCGCCTGGAAACAATTCAAAGAGAATAAGGTACTGCTGAGAGAGAAGAGGAAGCGCCGATGAGAAGTCGAAGCAGAAATGCGCCTAAAATAGCGAACTCCCAACCAGAACGGGCATGCGCCGCCCGCATGCATGCAAAACATGCATGCTCGTCCCATTCTAGAATGGCGATCCGATGTCTCGGATCGATGGGATCAGCTTTATGTAAAGAGGATGAGTGTCAAATACAAAATTGCCAATCTGAAGGTTTGATCATGATGATTTGTGGCCATTTTGATGGTATCACATGGTTTGCCATGACTTTTAGGCCTGCCATCAAAATCCTAATCTCAAAGATTTGTCGACTTCGCAAAATAAAAAGGAAGCTTGCTTTCTATGGTCGCTATCTCTCTTTTGTTGGAAGAATGGTTTTAGCTAACTTCCTGTTGGCTAATGCCCATATTCAACTCTAGTTGCTTTGAAATCTATTTACCAACAGATCTGAGGGCGGTTTGCTCAAGCTTTAGCAGGTAAGTACGTTTGGAGGTTCCTTCTTGGATAATCTCACCATGTAGCTTTTTTACTAAATATTGGCTTTCTAAAAGCCATTCGGGTGGACATCCAACCATTGAACATTAACTTTACCGAACTCTATCCTGCTGCCTAAATGTTGTCCTCTTAGAAGAATTCTTTTATCTGTTTTTGATCATGCACCAGTTGACATATCAAACTCAACACGCTATCTTTTGGTGTCCCCTAGTCTATGATAATCAGAATGAGTGCCTGGTACTGAGAAACCTCCTTTGGCTTCAAATCCCATTGGTAATGGCAGCAAAATCACTGCGTAACCTAATAATATCATTCTTAACTTTTTTCTAGACATTGGAAGTTAATAATATCAAACAAGCAGCTCCAATTTTGAAGTATTTATTCTACTCCAAACAATAGGAATATCTATGCTAAGGCTGCTACTAAGTGGAGTATTTAATATCAGGAATGTCGGGAAATCCAAATTGCTCTGCTATACATCACATAATATATTATATCTATTTTTGCAATATTTGATCACTTTGGGAGTGGCTAAATGTACCTCTCCATAACAATCCTTTCGGCTCCTTTGAGCTATAATGTCACTTTTATGGATGCCTCAATAACCCTGGGTCAATCTGAAAACACAGAAATAGGGTTTGTCTTGGTAGTATACAATAGATTAAGGATGCAATTACAAAAAACTTGCCTCTTCAAGGCTACGACGATAGAAACTTGCCTCTTTAAGGTGGTTACTTTGTTGGTTTATTTCTGTCATTTTCAATCCAGGATACTGATTGTGAACTCCTTTTTGATAGGGTACATGGAGGATTCAACACATATGAGGAATGTCAAACCTTTATATCATTATGGATGAACTTGTTTAGGATAAAGATAAAGAAAAAGGTTTTTTACGTCCATGGTGATCCAAACGGGCCATGGAACGGGAACTGAACAAAAGCCGTGAGACCGAACAGAACTCGGGGGCTATGCTCTATAACAAGTCATGCTTGCAATAACAAGAAAAAAAAAATTGCAAAATAATGCATTTGGCATCATGAATAGTTGGAGTTAACTTCCACCTATGCTAGAAAATATAATATACGGTTGAAAATATATGGTATATATTATGAACCTATTGAAACACAAGATCTTCATCCTTGCTGGTTGCATAGTCCTTAGTGGTGGGTACAAAGTCTAGAGTGATACGTGATCTTCATTAAAAGATGAAACTACGTGGGAGGTGGAATCCCATCAAGTTTGCGCACATGGCACATGCCATATCGACATCCAACATTTTAGGAAATTGGGATTGATTTGAATTTTGCTATCTAATCCAACGAATCGAAATGGATCTTTCTAGATGTAACAAATGATGAGCAATCCTTTCGGTGATGAAAGCGAATTTTGCGATTGACTAAATTTTTGCTATTTGTTCCATAAACGCCGGTAGGGTTTAGCAAATAAGGGAGATTGCTCACAGAGGTCGACTCCTCTAGAGTTAATAAATTGGTAGTAATATTGGCCTGCAGGTGCTTCATGTCAGCTTTTGCGGTAATATGAGAACACACAACTACCATTAACATTATTAACATAAACCATTGCATTCTACACATTTAAATTAAAATCCCCCTTAAACCCCCTTTGGTTTGGGTGCATATTCACACGGAGGTTACTCAGAACAAGAGAGTCTGTTGGATGGGCATATTTGCCCTTTATTCCAAGATCCGGACCGTTACATAGCGATCCTCGTTTGTGGGGTATGCATATACAAGTTTTTGTATATAGTATATTAAGGTTTGCAAAATACTATAAGGTTTGAAAAGAATGTACTTAATGGTGTTAATTTTATACATGTATTGTAAATATATTTTTGGGGCTCTTTGCGCCCCTCGTAACCCCGTGAATATGCACCCAAACCAAAGGGGGTTTAAGGGGGATTTTAATTTAAATGTGTTAAATGCAATGGTTTATGTTAATAATGTTAATGGTAGTTGTGTGTTGATTGTTATATTAAAAAAAATTTTGGGCCCTTCGGGCCCTAACTAACGCAAACATAGGTAAATAAAGCCAGTACCACTAGTTCAAGAAAATTAACTATCAAAATAAATACCCCCTTCTATTGTAAACTGCACATTGTCATGCATATGCTAGTGCATATGGTAACATGTCTTTGGTATCAATGCAAGCTTTTTTGGCATGGCAAGCATTCATAAGCATATGGCATATGCAAAACAAATTTAATTCTACAAAGAGGGAGCATGAATACAAAAGAAATGGCAATCATAACCGGCAGTGGCATCCACAAATAAGAATATTCATAGGATAAAAAACAAGATATGATTTATAATGATCCCCGAGCTGCCAAGATTGCAAATTCTTCTTTGGAAAAACCAGATTATGGTAATGTCACAGTAGAAATAGAACAAAGTTGGGCAATCCCTAATGGTTTTTGTTGGTGCTGTTGGTTCGACTCTCCTTATATACGCACTCCCTTTTGGTTTGCTTCCATGCCAACTGCTTTATGAAGATCAGGGTTCTCCATCTTCTGCCATTCAACACTCAAAACAGGAAATCCTGCAAGAAATGGGAATATCATCAGAACATGCAGGACAAAAAACAAAAAATGACGTGGTCTTCACTTAATACAACCTGTATAATCTCCAGTCCGTTCGAAGTCCTCAATAAAATGTTTAATAACGGGTGTAGGTATGACATATCCAATATTCTCTGCATCTTCATGCTTCAATGATTGAAATGCAATACCAACACTCGGTCATTAAATGCAGGTCCACCAGAATTGCCCAAGTTTATGGCTGCGTCAATCTGTCGAGCAAAATGTGTCTCTCGTCAAAATTTAAAAATGTATATATATAACTCCAAAGAAATCAAATGAATAAGCATTACAATTCACTCTGCACACCTAACAATAACCATGCACATAAGATGTGACTTCAATTCTAGAAACAACTCCACTTGTAACTGATATTGTGTCGCCACCAATTGGATAGCCAACTACAGTAACAGCATCCTGCAAACGTGGTAATACTTCAAACTCAACAGGAACTCACCAGCAGTTACAGCAACTGGAGCTGTAGCAACAGCAAACTTGGAGGGATCCTTCAAAAATTCTTTAACCTGATCTGCCTGTGGATATGAATATTCTATTGCAAGGGCAACTGAAAGAACATTTTTATACGAAAAGAAATGAGCAGCTGCTGTCAAAGTAGGGTATCCTACTGCCGATGACAATGCAACCACCATTGAAACACCAGAAGAGAACTTAGCCATCAGATCATCCTCAGTCAAGTCAAGGACTGCAGGATCAAAAACTGAACCATAAGAAAATGGACGAATGCCAAGCTTTGCAAGCAAAGTTGCCTCAGATGAACCAACTTTATCTCCTTTTTTAATCAAATCCACATTGGACACAATTTCCACAGTTCCCTTATTAATCTTTGTGGGAATGTTAAGAACATGGAAGAAGGACGTTTGAGAAGGATCAAGCCCTGTGTTTCCAGGAGGTATGGTCACATCAATTGGGGCTACAAGCCCAACACGAGCAGGTGCACCCACCTTGTACTTGGCAACTTCTTCTCTGACTTCCTTTAGATCCCCTTTTGTAAAAATAAGTCCCACGTTGCCCACAAGAAGAGATATCAGATTCAAAACAGCCGTATTTCCAGTTTTCTCTGCGTAAACTCGAATGGTTCTTTTCATCATGGTATTCTTCCCCATAAGTCACGACAGATTCTGCCTTAAACCCTTCCCGATTTGCTGCATTTGAGTAGACCCAACATTATCCGCTACCACGGATCAAAGCCTTGGAGTACTCCTCCAAAAGCTCACACATCTTTTCTAAAGTATTATATGTACCGGGTTATTAGTGATGGCAAATTAAAAGAGGCCGAACCTTTGCAAAAAGAGAAAGGGAGGTGAATGCCTACCAGAACTAAGAACAGGAATCGGATAGCTACAAAGACCGATTATTTGCAGAATATCAAAACAGGCCGCCACGGATTTCCTGACGCATCATAGCTTTGACACAAAAGAAATAGCTATTTCTGGAAGTTGAACATTCATTTCTTTCTGATGCTTGCTCCAGCCTTCTTGTTCTCGATGCTTGCTCTAGCCTACCGAAGCACCACAAAAAGTGCTCCACCTCTGCAGAATTTGTGCCTTCCGCTAGCAAACCCTATCTAGCAAACCCTATTTCTAAATGGCTCGAGGGTTGCATGTGAAGGAGTCTGAATAAGCTAATTGAAAAAAAAATACAACATGGCCCATGGGTCTAAACCATTGAACAAAAAACACTAAAATTAATGTAGGCGTATATGCACTCTAGATATACTAATTAGTAGTTCCCATGCAATACGTTTTCGAAATCATATGAAAACCATAGGAAAAATAGTACAAAAATACAAGACCAACCCCCTGTTATTATGCTAGATATGCACCCACTAAAAGAACAACAACTAAGCGGCGATGCTTTCACGGTAATATGAAAACTTAGTTGTTTCTTTAGTTGTTTGTACACATATGCATCCACTAAAAAGAACAACTAGCGGCGGCGATCGCCGCCGCGACAAAGTCTTGTAAGATTTATGATACTTCACACAATTTATTGCATTTCAAAAATTTAACACAATCTCTGAAATGCCATAATTGTGTGAAATATCATAAAATCTTGTATCTGGAAAACAATGGTTCCGTGCGAGAAGAGAAAAGAATTAGCAGTGGTCCATGATAACCTTAGAACTTCGTGCTAGGTCAATGATATCTAGACATCTGGTTCAGGCTTTTTTCCCTTTGGAATCTATGGTGGAACCATGGTACCCATTGCAAAGAAGGTCATGATGTCCGAGGGACAGATGTCATTGAACTTGAATATGCATGCAGTTGGAAGCAAGAGTGGATCATGTATCTTGTGAACACTTCTCTTCCACGGGCTTTTGAATTATGCGCCATGGTTTGGCCCCTTCGCTCGCAAAGATCCCTTCACAAACAAGATTCGGCAACACGAAAGAGACAAATAGTGTCGAGTTCGAAGAAGCCCATGGAAGGCAGCATGTTCTCGAGCCACTAAGGTCAACGATTGCTCCTGAATTCTAGGAACGAGCCATCGACGATCTTAAGTATCTCAAGTTGAAAGCAACTGGAATTCCCAATCTTTCTTTCTCTGCCTCTCTGGATCAATGTGGTGTAGTCACTTTCTAGGCTCCATTATTCAAAGAGGCGTGGTTGCAAGACCATCAAAGTTCCCATATGCACTCTCCATGTTCAATGCTCCAGTGTAATATCTCAATGGCATCGGGGACTTACCTTGGGCACTATAGTTGGAATCATTGTTCTCACTACAAAGCACAATGGTTGAAACGAAATGGCTACATTTCAGCGTTACCTCCCTCCAGGTCACAAAGAGGTTTCCACCGCCTCTTGCATTCATCTCTTAGGATCAATACAACTTAGCTCCTTGCTAAGCTCTATTGCACAAAGAGATGAATGCCGCTGATGAATTCTTGGAAATCTTGTTGTAAGAGTGGATCATGTATCTTGTGAATCTGCTTCATTTTGATGGGCTCTTGAATAGTCTAAACGTCGTTTGACCCCTTCGCGCGTAAAGATCCCTTGAGCAAGATTTTGCAGCATCTTGAAGAGACAAAAGCGTCGAGTTTAATAAGCCCATTGAAGGTTGCGGGTTCTCGAGGCACTAAGGTCGGTGATTGCGCCTAAATTTAAGAAACTCTTGAACCTTAGATGGTTCTCAAATTATTATGTAATTTTGCGAGTGAAAATAACAAATGAAGAGAGATACAAATGAAATGACAAAATTTATTGTTTTATTCACAAGTTGTTTATTCTTCCACGCGTCACATTAGATCTTGCCCATCGACCTTTGGAGAGTCAAGCGGATCAAGACATGTGGTTAATTCCTCGACAAAACTTGTTGTATTGATGGGAGCAAGATCACCCACCCCTCGTGTCAAATTCTTCGTTTTCTTGGCTACCGCTGGATTGATCCAAGAATATGTTTTTCTAGGTCATCTTTGTCGTTGATTGTAAATTGGTGCATTGAATATACGTACCAGCGTGGATCCAAAGCAAGTACTAACAAGGTTTGGAGGTGTTGGCCTTCATTCTCACCGTCGGCTATTTCAATTGTCTTGGCCATTCCTTTCTCGCCCATGCTACACCTTTCGACCCTAGCCCACCCTCTAATTGGTACGTTGGCGCAGCAAGAGGGATGGTGTAGTTGCTTTCTTCTGCTTCGTGCTCCCCTGGTTGTCCCTTGTCTTTTTTTGCTATTATTCTTCATTTTGCGTATCACATCTAATCTTTGTTTTGGTGTGTTATGAGAGATCTTGTTTTTTTGTGGTCAAAATAATAATTCGAAAAACATGAATGACATATGAACCATTAAGCATACAGCTCCCATAACACACCAAAACAAGGATTTCAAAATTTTGCTTTATTACTTTTTTGAAATCTTAGAAATTAGGTTTTTTCTTTTTTTTTTTAGTTTGTGGTTTGAAAGACAAAGTACAAGGCGGCCAATTTCTTTATTTTATTCACTCATTCTCCTCTTTAAGTATATTCATTTTTTAGTAAATTTGTGAAATTCGTCTCTGTTATTTCTTTAACACGCTTCTTTTCTTTCCTTTTGTTTTACTTACTATTTGAAAACGCATTTAGCAACTTGATGAGCAATATATGAAGCATTTCATTTACCAAAGTATGAAATACTTGATAGTGCTTCATTAAAATCCATACAAAAGAATTTGAAATTTTATTTGGGCCGTTCAACAAACATAGTTTCTGTTTAAATCCCCGGGCGGGCACGTACATTTAGATCCATTTGAAAAATGCAGTCCATTTGAAAAATGCTACTTCTCTGCGGAGCTTTCCATGGCGACACTCGGCTTTTTAATGCTCTGCTGGACGGCACAAAAGCCATGGCCTCTTGTTCATACCACAAAACACAGTAGGTCAAAAACCCCTTCTAAGAAATTAGAAACGGGCTTTGTATGATTGGCTGTCCTTGAGAATTATTGTTGGAATTGTTGTCATGCCATATTGATAATTAACTAGAAACGTGTGTCCGGCGATGCCGGGCATTAGTTGTGGACGTGTGGAATGGTTAGTGTAATGGAATTAATCCGTCCTATATGTAATGGAGCGTGAAATATGAGATTTTGTTATCTAGAAAGAAGATCAGGCAAGTCAAATATTATCTTAAACGTGTGCCCGGCGTTGCCGGGCTAATATCCTGGCGTGTATTTTACTTGGTCTTTAATATCCATATATGTGGAACTTCCTGCAACTTCTCGCTCAAACAGTTATATTAATTTAAAAGGGCAAAATAAAAGTGAAAAGATCACGGATGCCTTACAATGTGCCACATCAAGTCATGAAAGAAAAGTGCTCTACCGAGCGAGAATAGAACATAACGAAATTTGTTCCGGATCATGCGCCGTCTCCAAAAGGAAAGAGCCACAAAGAAAGAAACTTGATTAGAATTGTGTTGAGCTCTTGAAGACTGTCGTGCTTAAATTTTTTTCCACTAACAATCTCTGCGCATTTATAACACGTCTAATGCACCCATAATAAGATGGGTGCCAACACTTCATGAATATGAAGGTTTCTTATATAAGTTGCGAACCTATTAGCATTACACATGGTTACATTCATAACTATGAACAGTTTGACATGGCAATTTTCATTATGTGTTGTGTTAACTATAAATGTGTTAACTATAAATTTGTGATGCTTCATACTATCCTATTTCCATATGTCAACAGATTGTTTCACAAAGACAATCCTTCTTCGCATCAATTCATGTTGGACCAAACCAAAAAAGTTGATGCATAAAGTCTCTCGATAATATATCTATACCATTAAAAGATTGTACCTTCAATTGGTTTCACCTACATATGAGAATCATCCGAAATGACACCTTTGTACAGGAATCCAGCTGTATAATAAACCTCACAAAAATTTCTTTACTACAAATTAAATACTTGTATTTCTTGCAATACATACATAATAATAGACTAATCGTAGTCATACATTGAGAGAATTATTGACAGCATTAGCATTAGTATACTTCCTTTTACTTTCCATCTTAAACTTCCCTTTACTTTCCATCTTAAACAGAGTTCTATAATTGCATACACTTCTATCTCTAAAGATATGGTAGTTGCATATGTATCAAAAAGAGATGGCCATATTCCATTTTAAATCTTAAGTCATCCTGCATTGGACGCTTATCAAAAGTACAACAACGCTAAGGGGCAGCAAACCTGCGGATCTAAGAGGTAGTTAGATGTCACGAAACAAAATATTCACAGGTTTAGCCGTTTTAGATTCTGTATCCAAAAGTTAGCCTTCCACCACACTTTGGGTAATGTATAGTCGCCTCCATGCAGTGCCGTCACCTGATGTCTTGCATGAACAAACAGTGGTCAATTGCCATTATGAACTGCAAATAACTAATATATAGAGAAATTATACATAATAAATGGGTTAACATTCAGTAGCAAAAAAAATTAGCCATGCCTTACCTTTTGCAAAATTATCTATGATGGGATCTTCAAGTAAGTCTTGACAATGCATAGTAGCTGCCATATATTAATTTGAAGAGATACTTAGCACCATACAATAAATGACATATAAATTGCAATTTACTAACAGTCAGGGCTAGTTAGCGGATTCAAAATGCATTTTAAAATACATAAAACCAGATTTATCTTGGTTAAATGTGAAATATGTTATAATGTAGCTAAAGCAGGAACTAAGATGTTAGAACAACTTGGTAGTATGCTATGCATGTATTTGCAGTCCAAGCGCAGAAAATTGCCTATATCTCTCATTCAAATATATCTTTATCTGCCATATAAGATATCGCATTCACGTACCCAAATGCAACTGTTGCAACTATCACTGGAACCTTCCCGGATACCCATTCATTCAGAGATTTACTGCGCACCTTGTCACTAAGTCCCCGCATGATAAACCGTAAAAGCGACCTAAAAACACATAAGTTTGAAGAAGCATAAGGTTTGCATGTGAAAGAAAGGAAGAAAATTGCATTTAAGAAGTTCACAACCTTAAAACCATAAAGATAAAGTAATGCATACTCTTTACATACCTCTGGTAGACATCCCATCATTTAGCAGGTGGAGACCAATCTCATCGCATGTAGCACGGGAATGACAGTAAATAATAGCACATTCATCGGTCTTTGACTTGACTCCGCAAATCATCGTAACCATTTTTGAGAATATCTTAATAACGAACTGCCTAACACAAACATGTCCATTGTGCATGAGGATAGCCAACAGGCACTCCCAGTAAATTTCTTTTCCATAGTAATATTAAATATAGATTACCCTCATAAAAAATGTTTCTGCGGTTGAATGAAGACACAATAATAGATGGCTGGTGTAAATCCAATGATTTGACAACATCTTCCTGCACCACAAAATATACATACAAATGGTAAAAAGCAGTTCCATATCTATAATGTCATTGGCAAATGTCAAGTTATATAAGCTTACTTCTTTGCGGTTGTTGTTGTCAATGCTAGGATTGGAACGCCAGGGGCAAATGCTTTCTAATGATCGAAAGTTTTAATAGCTTGGTCTGCACTATAAAAAATAGTAGCCACCTCGTCAATCATTTGCCGTTCATGCCCGGGCTATGAAGATTATATCAAATTCTTGTGTAACGCCCCCGACTGGATCCGTTTCCTTTTTGATGCAATGGGCATGAGCTGCAGCAATAACAGGGGTTAAACAACAGATTTAAACATGGCGCCCATCACCATAGCTAATCTGATTGAATCTAGAAGGATACCTAGAACTGTAAAGAATATTGTAGATCCGTTATGGATTTATCAAACCGAAAAGCCGCCATCGATTCGTCCATCGCTCAATGTCATTATATTAAGAACCTTTTTTCTTAAGACAAAGAAATATATTAAGAACACGTAATCTACACAAATCACCTCAATTGAACATAAAGAGCTATAATGTTAAAAGTACGCCAACCTCTAATTAAATCAAATTGAAAAAGCCCGGCATATCATAATTGACATGGGAGAACACCCGGATTAGATAATAGGCATCTTTGAGGATAAGAGCAAACTTTCTTAGATGTCAAACCATTGCGATATTGGTGCTATAAACAATGATCTAAAGTAGCTTTTCAAAACCTTTCATGTGCTATGAGATTATGAAAACCAAAGAAATTTCTCGGACACGGAAAGTTAGCTTCAAAATTCCTTAATGGTTTTGGCACACCATTCCCATGCACTTTGTAATTTCTTTCCGTGCACGCAAGGCTTTAACTTCATCTTGCCCCATGGTTTTGCAAATTGCCTCTATCGGTTTTCCTTGGAACCCGACATTGCATGCAATTGATTGCCTTGATGTAGCCGCGTACCATGCTAGAATAGGGCTAAGAACTGGAAACAGTTACAATCTCTGCAAATAGGCAAGCTCATAGTCGATAATGTAAAGAATAAACCTCTGCGTTGAGGATTGTCGGATTGGATAGAATCCTTCAATCGTTTGAAGACTTTTCAAATTCCTTCCCAAATAAGGCAAACTCAACAAAAGGCATCAAAGCCTTATTTAACTTGAAAAAAGGGTCTCAAGCATTTTTAAAAGGGCTTCACTTTGGTTATATAAGGTGGCTCTGGCCGGGATCGACAAATGAAAAAGGATGTGGATCAACAACTTCGGCCATAAATAGTGATTCGTGGACCAAGCTGTTACACCTCTGATAACTCTGCCGCAGCTGTTAACAACCGAGAAAGGAAAAGATTGTACCTTAAGCTTGGCTTGCCCAACAACTCGTCTGCGGATAGAAAGCACAATCGGACCGCCTCTAACAGTTTTCAAAGCGTGAAAACCCCAAAGTTCTTTGTGATCTCCTCGCTGCAAGAGGAAATGGCATCATTGTTGCATTGGCATAAAATTCATCAAGATTATAATAGCTTCTTTCCGTTGGTAAGAAAATGTAAACTACCACAAAGCATGAAAACCCCTGTTTCCTTCAAATGACTGTTTGCTTGGACCTTCGCTCTCTGCTTTGCTACAAAACATTAGAAAAAAGCACAAAATATAACAAAGCCGTAGCGTCAAATATGAGTATACGGTTCCAATCTACCTCCTTGGACTTCGTCTGAACAAATTTGAAGGGGTCCCGCAATCTGCTTTCGAGATCCTTGAAAAATGTAGCCTCTATTCTTGGACATCACTCCATTGCTAACCAAACAAAATTGTTCGAAAAACTTCCGGCAACCCCACATCTCGAAATAACCTCCATTTCTATAATCATGAAATCCCCATGTAAATGTATGCCCGAGAAAAATCCCGAGATCAGAGGCCCGCCATAGGCAAGTCCGTGATGGCGCTTAGCCAAAATAATTTGAACTACGAAAATGAGAGGAAGACCAACGATAAGAGGAAGACCAGTATAAGAAAAAAAAAAAAAAAGTCCCGCAAGGGAAAAGGAACGCCGCATCGCGGCGTTCCATCTGGCGTTCCATCTTGGTACCGCGAGGCACATTCCCCAACACCTTACCAAAATAAAAAAAGAAGATAATTGAACGGAGGGATCGTGCGGTGGTGAAGCATCCGCCTGGGGGAAAGCTTTGAGAGATCGGCTTGTGGCTGGATCGGTTTGGAAGCACGAGATTTTGAGCATAGCCATAGCTTCATAATCGATGTAGATGTATGTAAATACTATAGTTGAAAAGCTCAATTCTTGCCAAGATATAAGAAATGCATATCATCTTGGTTTGTCAACTTACCATTCTAGGATGGATTGTAGTCAAGAAAATTGTTGTGAAATCACAGTTTAGAACATCTCTTCCATAGATCTGCAGAAAGATTTGGAAACGAGCCACGATAAGAAATAGCAACAAAGAAAATAAACTATTTACCTCAAACATACCTTTTGTGATGGAACATGAGCAAGCAAGAACCCGAACTTCTAATTGCTCTTTCCTTATAAATTGCTCTTTTCTTGATAGTTCATCAAGTACCGTTTTGGTTTCTATCAAAAGGATGAATATGAAACGAAGAATGAGGAAAGCAGCATCTACTACCTGATTAAAATAATAGGGGTCAACCTCACATGTAGAACATGATCGTGTCATTCATGCAAACAAATCAAAATAAGCACATCGCAATGAGACCATTTTGAATAGACATTGCAACTGCATTACTTGCAGATGCATTCCAGGATGGATTCAAACGTCTCAAACTCAGATACATAAGGCACCCAGACCTGATGCGTAGGATGGAAAGAATGGATTAAGTGGAATCAGCAGATAAGAACTCATCAAAAATAACACAGTTGCAAAGATGTGATGCATTACAATAAAAAAGTGAAAGCCATATAAGCACCGAAAATAATCAAAGAATCAAATGCAAGTGCATTAATACATTGTAATCGCGTAACTCTTGGCCCAAGACATATTTTCAAGTAGAACAAACGAAGAACTAAAATAGATAAATTGCGGATGGACAACTAGGAAACTATTAGCCTATAAATACTAATGGGAAGAATTGAGACAAATCGATAGAATTGCTCGGTCATTAATGCTTTCGTTAATCTTTGTTACCTTCCAATACAACCAAGATCGGATCCATTAAAATCATCATGAACCAAAGATAATTAGTGCTTTCTGCAAAGATAAGTTAGCATGTCATTACACAATTTAATGCCCCAAAAGCAACATGTAACCAAATAGATAGACAAACATGGCAACATCCTTGAAAATATTTTCACATTCAACAAAAGCATTATTGAAAGAATCATGTGTATTGAAAGAGCTTGGTTCTAGCAAGAATTATTCCATAGTAGAAAACAGTTGCAACATAAAAGTACCTAAGTAAGATATAATCGCCCTTATTATTCTTAGTTTGAGGTGCATATTTCTCATCAAATATATTACCAACTCGACATAGAAGTCGGAACGAAGAAAAACACTTGGGATTATCTCAAGAAAATAATTGAATCTCACCATCATGCATCAAACGTAGAAGTTAGGGGACGAAAAAATGCATATCATGCAATAAAGCTTGTTGCTTATGTATAAATTCCCCGACTTGCCTCTGGCCGCTCTGCAACCGGAAGATGCATCTCCTACCAATGTCTTTGAAACAAAATAATAATCGATTCTGATAGACACACAAAATAGATGTGAACAGGGAACACGGGGAAAAATAGTGGGAAGAGGGGAACGGAATTAACCCCGCCAAAAAAACTATGGTCGCTTTTCGATGAAAATGTAGCAACAAAATGAAGCCACATTCTCACTATTTCTCCATTTTTTACTCCTTGGAGGTTACGCCATGGCATTCTTCTTGTTTTTTGAACCATGGTTCTCGCCATGGTTCTCGCCATGGTTTTGAACCATGGTTCTCGCCATGGCCAGCTATGAGACGTTGAAATAGAAAAGGAAGGGGCGATAATTGAGAAGCTACGGAGAGGAGAGAGAGGCGCATCCAAGGAGCTGATGTTGCATAAGATCACGCCAGTGTTTGAGAACAATAGTGACCTCGTAAAACGCGCATAGAAGATAGTGTTCTTCATCGAGCCTTCAAGAAGCATCGGAAGGTGCAAGCTAGATTCGTTGGCGTGTCCGGAGTTGAACGGCCAACGAGCTTTTAACGAATACAAACAAATGGACAAATGGCTATGGAGTCGATTAATGCGAGATCGGACATAACATTGAGGGCCATAAAATATGGCAAAAAAGAGATGTTGAACTATTTGTTGGTATGTGAGGATGGCCATGACCTTTATTTAGCTTGTGAAGGAAAAGCATTGCCCATCCCCGCCATGAGACAATGGATAAGGTAGATTTGAAATATAGTCGACATGTTCATGACCGCATCGAAATTTTCCTAGTCGATTTAAATTTCTTTGAAACGGATAATGCCGCTTTCTATTGAGGTACATTAGTCTTGCTCTCTCCAGAATCTGTTATTTTAATGCGCCAAATCCAAATCCTCAAATCTTTTATCTTCTCCCCACATTTGTGATACCCGGCATTTGAGGCTTTGAAGGTCGTGCATGGACAAGCTCTAAGGCTTCATCCACGAGGCTTTGAAGGCTGTGATACCACCAGAGGCTTTGGGCCTGGTGTTTAAGAGTGAAAAGTGCTACTTGCTATTGACCTAACTATTACGGTGTAGTAATATATGTCCTCCTTTCTTTGTGACAAATAAAATTACGTAAGCCAAGTTTAGTGTACAAGGTATCCCGGGGCCGACAAACTTCATTTTACAATGAGGAAGTGTCGAAACAAGTATTTAACTTCAAGTCATCTTGCCATGCTTTGACCTTACACGACTTGATAATAACCTTGGAGGCTTGGAAATGACCTCTTAGGGTGCATTTGTTAGAAAATGCTCACTTTTTGCACCAAGCAAGCCATGGTTTTCGCATCAAATTAAGCATGGGATTGCAGTCTAATTAAAGGGCCGTGGTGATATATAGCTATTTTAAAACCCCTCTCAACTTCCTAAGTATGAATCTGGAAGATTTAACATACATATGTCAAACCCTCCAAACATATCAACACGGAGAAGCTGAAAAATTATCCATACCGCTTCACTGATTGAAGAAACGAGAATTCCAGCTGCTTTTATCAGTTTGAAGTGAAGCGCCATGTTTTCTTGACTCCAGGGGCCTGAAAGAGATGCCATCGGATTGAACCCTCGTAGCTCTGCTGCTGGATATGCGCATCCTCGTTGGCTGCTTTCGTTGCGAAATCACTCAAAGGTTTCGCTCCCAAAGGGAACAGTTCCTTTCCTTCAATGGCTTGGAAGCTATAATAGGGCCAAAGAAACATCTTTAGATGGAATGGCCCAAAAGAGAAAAAATCTTCCTATAAAAGTTGGAAGAGAATGTTGTTTGTAGCGAAGTAGCCTAGCAAAGCAATAATGAAGATGCTTGTAGCCTTATGTTTGATGATGATGACAACGACGATAATTTCTCAAACAGCAGCACATCCAGTTTCCTTGACATTAAGGTTTCCATATATGCACAATGAGGTGGTGAGAGATATGGAGTTTGTTCCTCTTGCCGAAATTGCTCATCCTCCAATCATTACAATCGATTGGGGTAAGAATAATAGCTCAACACCACCAACAACACAAACGCCCATAGTTAACTCAACATCTCCAACTCTAGCTCCAGCTCCAGCACCGGCATCGGCACCGGCAGGAGAATCATTTGGAGCTTCAGCACTAGAATCATTTGTAACTTGGGAAGTACCTTCTAATAACTTCTACTCATTGATTGCCATTGATAGAAATGCCATCTCCATCGCCAATCCTCAACCTCACCCTCCTCACCACCCCATACCTCATCCTCATTCACAACCCAAATCGTTTCCTCATCCTTATACTTACCCCAAACATCCCAAATCTCATCCCGTCCCCCTGCTCATCCTAAACCTCATCCTGGTCCTCATCCTCACCCCAAACATTCCAAATCTCATCCAGCATCCTCCTCCTCCTCACCCCAAATCTCATCCCCATCCTCGCCCCTCATCCCCATCCTCATCCTCTTGTGCCGCCCTAGGCATCAACCTCATCATTTGGAGCACAAAGATATCTATGTGCATTATTGGATTGTAGACATTCACGAAGGAGGCGAATGATGTTTCTTCCGAAAGGTTTATTATTCTTATCAAAACCCCGGTCCCTATGATGGTGATAATGGCTATCATACAATTGAATTTCACTTGGTGAAGCAACCGCAACCGTGGATTCTTTCACATGCCTAAATATCAACCACGACATCGCGGAAACTATCACCTCATCTCACTACCCCTTAGACTGGAGTAATGATGTTGCGAATACTAGTTTTATTTGTTCTTCTAGGAGGATTTTCCGCTGAAGGCATTGTGTAAATGTCTTTAGGTTTTTGTATAGGAATTTATATATATAATATATATTGAATACTTTTTTGTGTCTTAATAATAAGTTGCATAGGTTATGATGATAATTTGTTTTTTAGTTGATATTTTTCTTCTATTATTGTCTAAATATATACAATAGAGTCTCGTTTTTTTGTCGTTCTTATTTTTCGTCCTCTCGCGATTCTAAATTGAAACACCAAGGCTTTTCTAATTTCCTTTGAGGTGAGTATTAAAAGAAGGCGAGAATTTTGTTTTGTAAGCATGAGTTGACGTGTTGCATTGATATGTAGAAGAAGAGTAATTGAAAAAAACTAGTAACGGGTGCCCGGCGTTGCCGGGCATAAATACGGTTCTAAAATGATGTTGCCTCTTGTTGCATTTGGATAATTAATTTTTTTTTCTAGGTGGCCTATTGATTCCTATAACTTTTAGTTTCGGATAGTCTCATTTTTTTCGACATGTTTTTTTTGCATTGGACATGACACTAAAAGAGGGGCATTAATGTATGTTTTGTGGTGATTTGCTCTAGAATTGTGCATGTACGTAGAAATTTTGCCCTAAGCCTAGATAACATCCAATTATAAACATAGCGATCTAAAAAAATATTCTAATATGGACCTTAGTGGCAACCATAATAATATATAAATGTCAACACATTTGTGTTGAATTTGCTCTATTTTTTTCAGCAGACCAAACTTGGACAAAATTCCTTAAGAATAAGAAGTTACAATGCCTGTGATAAATTAAATTGCACAAAAAAAAAAAAAAACCCATCAAATTACCTTGGAAGATACGAATCTGGATTGTTGAGACAACCTGCAATCCATGGTATTATTCTTTCCTGAACTCCAAAGAACTAAAATGCCTTCTCTTTAGATAGATAAACTATATAATATCAATCAGTTGAAAAGCATGGAGAACTGTTTAAAACAAAGCACACAATTCTAGGAATTGAAGTGAAGAGATCAACAAAACAAAGTCCTTAGCGAGAGTATATTGTCTTGAAGGCGGCATTCTAGAAAGCCAAATGAACTTTTATTCTGTTCCTAGAAGCTTGATGTTTCCACCATTTGATATAGTACAAAGCTAAAAGAAGCATTAGTTGGAGAATTCCAAAGATTTGATGCATTACATGGCCTATGCATTACACACCACTTCTAATGGAATATAATGGTAAAGGTAAGACTCATAGATGAGCCGAAAAAAAAAAAAAAATAAAGACGAAAATGAACCCCAAAGTTGAGGGCTCTGAACGGATCTAACCTATGCCCACAATAACAAAAAGATTTGGTACGATGCATTTTTAAATGTGAAGACCTCTTACACCAATCTCTATTAGATGCACCGAGATACATTTGAAAGCAAAACAACACGATTAATAAGAAATATTCAAAAGTTTCATATTTTTACTTTTGGCAAGAAAACAAATTATTAACGTGAATTAGAAAGAGTTCTAAAAAAAATATAAGTGTTGCTTTTCTATTCTATTCTATTCTTTTGATCAAACTGTCATTAAGTAGCATTACAAACCTAGAGCGATAGACCTTAATGGAGCATATATGACATTAAGAGTTGGTAGATACAACCATCTCAAAGTTCCAAACCATTACAAATACGGGGGATCAAAAAATAAGTGAAAATATATCCGGTTCCTTGTGTGTCAATCCTCTTTTCACACGTTAGATTTGTTGGATGCCATGTTTATTTTGCTTCACACCTGCATGACATCTTCAATGCATACACCAGTGTGTATACATAAACAAAATTTGCATGCTCCCAAATAAGAGGCCTGGTGCCAGTTTAATTCCAGTCCCCCAAAGGAGAATCGAACAATTTCCAAAGACTTTAGTGTCTTACATAAGGCCAATCATTTATTAATATACTCAGAAATAAAAAATGAGCTCAGTAAACCTCAGGCTCATTACTTGTCCCATTTGTCGAGAGCATGTTTGCGTATGCAAGCCTTTGCACACACACTTATAAGAAACAAAACACTAAAGTAGATCCTTTTTCAATGTAACTGAAGCACATAACATAAATTGGTGGCAGCTTTTAGCTACCTTGTGGAACTTTAAATATGTGATTTTAAGAAATTGCATCAATGGCCACATTATTGTAGAAATAGAGTTAGTTGGACTGTGACAACAAATATAGACATTCATCAGTGAGCATGAAAACATGTTTTAAGGCCATAAATATTTACATGTGGATGTTAAGCAATCTGTTTCCTAGCTATATCCTAGATATCTAGCTATATCCTTAAGAGGACAAACCCAATCAGCTTCAGGAAACATTCATGTTGAGGAAGAAAATAACATTGAGTAGAGTGAGTGGAGCCAGCCAACTTCAGGAAAAGCATTCATATTTGTCTGTCAGGATTCTGCACATGGCTTGCATGCTTTTTGTCTTTATTCAGATCAGGTTTCTAAATCAGGTTTGATCTAAGACGTACGCTTATGATTCCATGGAAGTCGTAGATAGTATAAACCTTCTATTTGGTACACTCAAATTCTCAAAATTAAGGAATGGAACAAAAGAAGTGTCTAATATGCTTGTAAAAGTTCTGATATATATTGAAAATGGTTACATACAAATTTGGTTACATACAAATTTGTGATTGTATTAGATACAAGTTCTACACTTTATATGGAGTAAGACCTATTAGAGAAAGTACGTATCATCTTTTTCTTATAATGTATTTTTGGATTGCCCCTGTTAAGGGGGCAATTCGTTAGGGGGAGGGTTGGTTTTGGCATATTCTGGCATATCAGGGGTATATCTGATAATCTGACGGCCGTCATTACTGATTGTTTTTCTGGCGGTGAAAAACTTTTTGGTTTTTTTGCGTATGAATATACGCTAAGGTTTTCCGTGTTTTGGACGCCAAATTATTTTTCCGGCGATCGGAAACTCGTTTTTTTTTTGTGAAAAACTATTGGTTTTTTTAACCTTTGGGCTAGAGATTCCTTTTTTTAGAATTTATCTTTGGGTTTTTTCACTACCTATATAAGGCAGATACATTTGTTCCCATTAAAAATTTGCTACTAATATTTCTGGGCTGAGACGAGCCCACAGTTGGCCACGTCTATTTATTTAGTCCTTTCTAAAATAAGAGGACAAAAAATTATTGCTGCCGCACGTTTTTGTTCTTATCTAGTTTGAACGAATCCGCTCCGTGGAATGCTCTGATCTCCACTTCCTAGCCGCGTACAGAGGAAGGGGACGGCCCTGCTCTGACCAGTGGTCGGATCCCCCTCCCCTCCCCAGGAGCTCCGGCCTCAGCAAAAAAAGGTTTTGGACATGGCTACTCGGTTGCAAACAGAAATCAAGAGCTGGAGTTAAACTTATATGGTTGGGCAGTCCCACCTACGTATTTCTTCTCGAACGAAAATGGAGTCTCTGGCATTCCAGATGCGCCGCTGTTGCTGAGGAAAAAATTTTTGTAAGGATCGCAGTTCCCCCAGCAGGGCATTGCAACAAATGAAAATTGGTGTTAATCCTTGCAGAGGAGCAGCCTTGACGTGGATGCGTTCAAAGCCTATAGGGTCATAACACAAGCAACAAGGCTAGAATGCAACGGCTTTAGATCTGCAGAGTCTTCAGCAGATTTGCGACGATCTGCAGGGCTTTCGTGATTTACCGCAGTTTGCGGGGATGGTATTTGCGGGGACCTCCATCGCCATAGCCCTGCCTTGCGGGGAAAGAGCTCTGCTAGCGACAATCTCCGCCATAGCCTAGCCTTGCCATAATGGCAAAAATTTGCAAGATTCGCGGTGGCTTCAAGGGATCTACTTTGAACTTCGCGGGGGCCTTAAGAGATTTGCGGGGCTTGAAGCCTTGAAGGGATTCTGAGGCATTGCAATGGATCTGCAACATATTCTGAGGGGGTGAGGTAGGCCCACGTCTTGCCGGCTTCACGGCTGAAGTTTCCTTCCAAGGAACATGGTCGGGCCCTGTTTTTACTCCGCCATGCCCTAACTCTCGCGCAGAGGTACTTACGCCTCAAAGGGGGAAGGTGGGAATTTTGATGAAGGGGATTCCGGGGCTGCCCGAGTTTTTGGCCCCAAAGCTTGTGGCTAGGGATTTCTTGCAAAAACGGAGACAGGAGGCAAGGAAAAGAGCGTAAAGCGGTGAAGTGGCTTGACTTCGAGTTTGGGTTCGTTGGTCCTGCTTGATGGGGATTTGGGTGTTGATTCGAAGAAGAGCATGCGTGTGAATAAGGGGAGCCGAACTTATTAGATAGGAGACTCGGCAAATGCCAATATTGAAAGATTGATCACGGGAATGAGCTCTTTTGGAGAAACATACCGATTCGTTCTCTTTGTTAGTATTGATCTTTTATTGATGCATTGCTATGCCCAAAGGTTTGACAAATTTTCTTCCACGCAATGACATTTACGCAAGGCTCATGCCGGATGGCCATGCACCGAATGTATTTGAACGAATAATTCCGTCTCCAATGCATTTGCTTTTAAATTGAAGGCGGGAAGGGACGTATCCGTGTAGGTTTCAATGTGGTGAGTTATCACAAAGATTTATCCACACAAGTTGTGTAAATTTCATAAATTTCTTTTTAAACTACAGGTGTTCAAAGCCTTTACGAGCTTATATCTATCATAAGCAAGGTGTTCAAAGCATTTCTAAGCTTATATCTATTATTAAGCAATGTTTGGAAGATATTGATTCATATCGGATCCCTCAATTGATGGTAAGTATCAGTTCACTTCACATTGTCATTATTGGTAAATGCAAATCCTAGGTCATTATTAATGGGTCCTTTCTTTTTGAAGTACGAGGATGATGAAGGTGACCGGGTTACTCGCTTTGCAAGTGATAGTGATCTAATAGATCTTTGTAAATTTTGCTAGAGTTTCCGGATAAAAGGTAAAAGAACATGCCATGTTGTCTTTGTTAAAGTTTGATAGTGTAATCTTGGTTCCGACATTCAAGAATTTGTGTTAAAAGCCGACTAGTTCCAAGATTACTCGTGGTTTGACGCTTTTGCTAGACGTGTCAAGATCCGACATCTTGGGAAGGAGTTGGTACTAAATTTAAAATGAAGAATAAGGAGGGTTGGGGATCATCATATGGAGTTTACATTCTTTGCGGCAATGGTTGGCAAACAGGGGCAGTGAATTACCTTTGGTTACGACCTTTTATTTGTTCATATTATGCCCACTAACCCCATAACTCAAAATTATTGATGTGAAAGCCTAAGGCGCTTCTCGTCTTGCGGTAATATATTTATTCTGCAACATCATATTACCTTGATAATTTGTTCTCAAAAACCCACTAGATCATAGCGGAAGAAGGCCGCTACTTTGATCCATATTGTAATGACAAAAATTGTATTTGGATGGAAAAATATGTGCACAAAAAACGCAAAAAGTTGCATTAAATTCCGTTGGTGGCAATTTGAGCTATAGAGTCTTTGTCCCGAATTCCACCAATGGCAATTTGAACCAAAAAGAAAGTCATCCATTTCTCGATGTATGCAACTATCGACAAAAAGCTTTGAGTTGTTCTGTAAAGTCAGATGGGATTCTGCCAATACTTTAATATGATATTTGTTTTCTTCTGATGTTTCTTAATGCTTTGGATGCAGAACATCATTCCCAGCACAATGCTGCTAAGGTGAGCATTGACATTTCTGTCACTCTTTATCGTGATGTTAATAATTTATGTTTTAGGTATCTATTATACTAAGTTTGTTAATTTGCAACAGGCTGTGGCTAAAGTGTTGCCAGCACTCAATGGGAAACTCAGTGGCATGGCATTCAGGGTGCCGACCCCTCATGTATTTATAGAAAAGGATTTGTACCTCGTGCAAACCTTGGCCAACTATTTTTGCAACAAAAGGGAGAAATCGACAGCAAACGAAATAACAGGAAGCGAATGCCATATCTGGAGGAAAAAGGCTTGGGAGGTGATCGAAATAGCAAGGGCGACCACCTTTTTCTCCAACAAAAGGTACGGCTGGGCTTAATCAGGAGTTAACGGCCAGTTCCGGGAGTCTACAAATACTGGCGGTCTGCAAGAATCCGATAGAGGGACATCATTGGATTTGAATCCGGCTGTGGGATCTCAAGCTTTGTTTGGCGGCTCCTGCAGAATCCGGCAGCCAACAAACCTTCAGCCTCGGCTTCAGTGAACCGGGTCCCTGATCGCTGTTGCCCAAGACAGACCTGTAACTCCTTGATCTGGCTTCTGGATCAGCAGGGATATCTGGCTTTTCGGTTAAGCCTAAGATTGTATTGAGTTCTATTCCTTGGTGATTATTGAGCCCATACTATTGTAAGATTGGTTTGATCATAAGCTGAAGGGATTATAAGCTATGATCAATTCCTTTCATTCATTTCCCTTGGAAATTGCCTTAGTTCTTGTCTTGGATCCGGTTGGGTGGAGACTGGATGCCCAAATCCATTGGTTGTGGAAACCAAAGCTGTTTGTTCTTATCTAAAGATTGTTCCTTCTTGACTTGTCTATACAATTGTTGTTGCAAGTAGCTACGCCTTTAAGTTTTTCCCTTAAAGTGTCGTCATCGGAGCACAAGATCTTGCAGGAAGACGTGCGCTACAAATCGCCGACGGCAACCAAGAAGAGGACATGGCAAACTTGACATTCTGGAAAGAACAAGAACCAATACATGATGAGTTGCAAAACAGATTCTTCAAAGGTAACAAAATCTATTTCTTATTTTGTCATTGCCAACAATACAAACTAATCTAGATTTCATAGGGGACAAGCCAAGTGGTTTTGTTCAAAAGCATTTGCAGGAGTCACGCATTGAGGCATTTGGCGCCTCTCCACATCAAATGCAACACTAGCATTCTTCGCAAGAAGACCCGAAGAAGGAAACACACCCGACAATTGTAAATTACGACACATTAACAATTCGACGCATGAAAGACATTGTGTATCCAAGTCATGTCGAAAACAGCAAGGACGTAACGGTAAGCAAACAATTGTACCAATCACAAATATATGCAAGTAATTTCGGTAATATGTTGACATATGGCCCGCAAATCAAAGGCAAATTTGAAGCACAAACTAACAATTTCGATAGCATACGATACGTTTGTACATATTGCACAAACCTAAACATATGAAGAAGAACAACTGCGCACGATGTGTGAAATCGCAAATCCAAAGCCGGTTACCAACACTTGCTGGTTTCATCTACAGCGATACAGGCAAAGCATACAAAGCACTCTTCCGAAATGAACTCCTTGACAAAGCATATGGAATGGACGATGGAGAATTGTATAATGAAATGATGACGTCGCCACTAAAATTCTGTGAACGAGTATCTCAACAAAATCCAACAGGGATATTCAAAATCAATTGTACAAACGTAATCATCGAGTACGAAAACAACTAGACAATCAACACTCTGTCTATGAGCTTTCTGTCTGTTTTAATAATTGTAGGAATCTTTGCTTTTAAAGCAAAACTAAACACTTTTATATAAATGATTTACTTTTACGTGATTTTAAAAATTCAAATCCCATATGTTACTCATGTTATTCAACACTAAGTCGAACCCTACACCTCAAAGGACTTAATCATTCAACACAAACACATGCTAATAAATAATGTTCAAAATCTACATCTAAACATCAAAAAAAAAGTTACGCATCACCCTTAACAAAACAAAAAAAATACACATGAATTGTCAACACGGGATCAGAATAGAAAAACAACATCTTCGTGATATTGGCCACTTACCTCTTTGCCTTGCAAAAACAAAGACATATGCAACGAAATGATTCATCCATGTTCCTATACTACTTTCAAAATAATTAAATAATTTAAATAATAGATAGATAGATAGTATTTTAACGTCACACCACTAGGGCAAAGATCCTCTTTGGACATGTGACCACACTACATTGCTTTGTTGGGCCCTGCCCCCAACCACTTTACATTGCGTCTATGGGTTTTGACACCCAACAGTTCAAAGTGCGATTCTGGGCGGTCTCAAACTCGAGACCTATAGTTGCTAAACCTAGTGTATTACCACTAGACTAAACGACCAGACGCATGAAGATACATTTATAAAGCTTTATTCATAATAGCATTTTGGGGGCAATCCACAGTGCTTTGCACCTTGTTTATTGTGTCATGTTTGTACACTTTCCATTACTGCCTAAGTATCAGCCAGACTAATTAGGTATAGACTTGTAATTACGTGTACAATGAAGCTTATCCAATTGGTAACAATTACAATTTATTGTTTGCTCACATGTAGCAAGGTCATAAATTGCTATGCCATGTCTATGAATTCTGGAGGCTAAGACCTACTTGTTCCTTATTCTTGATCTCACCAAGCAAACATGTTGTCTTTGACCATGTCCTTTTTTCAACTCCAGTAGTCTAAGATGTGGTGGGTGTCTTTGACATCACATCCGTTGGTTTTGTTCGGTTGAATTATGCATCACAACTGGTACTGAGTATAGTTAGCATGGCATCATAAATGATTTTAAATTCTCTTGCAGATATTGCTGAAGTGCAGAATGTTTTATCTTCATATAATAAGCTACAAGAAAATGGCATGAAAGTTCCAATTTGGGTGGTTGCAGAAAATTACCGATTTTCTGGATGCTTTGTACTCCACGAACAACGGCATCATCTTCGACTTTCACCATTCTAGGAACGTCCTGTGGTGTTCCGGGAGCGACTATTTGGGAGGAAGAAGAGATATGCATCGCGGCTAAAACTTTGTATAGTCCATAATCAAATAGCTTGTTTTTTTCATAGATACATCAACAAGAAGCTATCCCGTAGCCAAGAAATGTTATTACGGTCTTGGTGGCTCGATTGCCTCCACAATCGACTTGTTACATCTGCAAAGGAAAATCTTATCGGACTAAACACCTTAAAAGCTTGGTTTCCAAATGGTCGCCAAAACAACGGTGACCACCGCTTTGTTTGCAAGCATTGGCATATTCTAGGCATATACTGGCATATACCTGGAATATGCCATAAACCCACATGGACGAGGGCTTGCCCCCCTAGGGGCAACCCAAAAAGAAGAAGAGAAAATGCTCTTCATATCTTCAAAACCAGGGATAGGTTCAATACGCTGTACGTTTTATATGGAATACGTATGAATTGTATGATACGGCACAAATTTGCCGTATAAAACGCAAAAAATACGGCAAAAAACAATTCCGGCGTCGGAAGATTTTCAGACTGCTGAAAACAACTAAACCGCTGTGATCACGAAAATTTTTCGGCGTCTGGCGAAATCTTCGAAACAGCGTCTGCGAAATTAAAATTTTTGACGCGTCTAAAACAACGCCAACTAGCGTCTGCGAACATTTTTCGGCGTGCGGCGGTGTAGTTGTTTTCGGTCTGTAAAAATTTGAACTTCAACGTCTGGCGTTCTGAATTCCGCGTCTGAAGTCTTCAGCGTCGCGCAATTTAGTGTTTTCCGTCTGTGAAAATTCAGGAAATTTTTGCCCTTTTACTAAGCAAAAAATCTTTGCGCCAACTGTTTGGCCTGTTTTTATGGCATTTGTTAATAGTATATATAAGAAAACGTGATTAGCCCTAGAATTCACCTCGAGCGTTGGCCGCCGGGTTGAGTCAAAATACTCCTTGGAAAACGGTTAAGCCTTTGAGGTGTCGTTTTTAGGTGTCCGCGAAACCTGACGTTGGATCTTTGGAGCGTGAGTTTACTCCGTCCCCGTGGTTTCCAACCTTGGGTTAGCATCTGCTTCCATAGAATATCCTATAGGGTCCGTCCAACCCCCTTGATTCTCGCCGCGGGCGTCGGCCGACGTAACATATGCATTGTGAGCTTGCTCCTTTGCATATATCACGTCTTCCTTTAGTTCGTGTAATCAAGGAGTCGGATAGAGACATTGTCGGTCGGGTCCGAGCAATGGTGGCTACGGTCATGCATCTACCTCTGGAGGTGCGGGCGGCGGTCATGCATCTACCTCTAGAGGTCGCGAGGATCTGCGTGTGCGATGGCGAGAACCACGGGGGCCCGCAACTTCGTGCACGTGGTCGCGGTACTGGAGTTGCGGGTCGGAAAAGAGACCCAGAATGGGAGTTTGTGAAAGAGTTTGGCGCAAATGAGTGGGAATGTGTGTTTTGTGGATACTCATCGGTAAATGGTTCTGCAACAAGAATTCGAGCTCACATCTTACGTGAACGAGACGTCGGTGTCGCAACTTGTACTGCATCTGCTGACTTGCGAAAGGATGCCATCGAGAGATTGTCTCGACTGGATGGGATACGCAAAACAAAGAATAATATGAGAAAAAGACGAGGGAAAAATGCTGCCAAACACCGACAACAAGCTGCTGCCCTTCGAGAAATGCTTGGGCGGGAGACATTTTGGAAAGGTGTAAAAAATGTTGTGAGGTGCATGCAACCTGTTTGTCATGCCATCAAAATCCTTGATTCTTCGAAGGCAAGCACTGGAAAGGTCTGGAGGTGTTGTCACTCCTTCACAAGCTCGTAGTATACTTGCTGCGCAAAACTCTTACTAAACTCACCGTTGTGGGGTAAATGTCCCTTCACTTGGACATGACGCTCGACTGCTTTTGCTCGAACCACAGCAATCTTGCACTCGTGAGCCTTATACTTACCCCGCCTACTAGGCCACTCTCTTTCAAACTCATTCTTGTCCAAATTTGTGATTACATCGTCGTAGTCTGCTCCATGCGGACAATAGCCAGGCCCTGCCTCGCCAGCTACATTATGCACCTCTGTGATGGTGCAATTATCCCTCTTTGAAACTTCATCCATCGCACGCAACCTTCTTAACTCAGCCGTGCGATACTCATTCGCCCTTGCATGTGCTGTTGCTCTCTCCATTTGCCGAGCAGCTGACATTTCAAGCTCGTTCTCCATGCCTTGCTGCCAAGGAGAGGGGGTCCTCAAATTAGAGGGGACCGAAAAATCATGCTGATCCTGCTGCTCTGACGCACCCACATTCCGTGGAATTGGATTCGATTCTTCGTCCTGTTCGTGAGACATAATTATAGTGCTGATGTATCTATAGGTGCGCTGGCTTGTATAGGTCTGCTTTGACTTCTTGTCTTTATAATTTTCGTTAGCTGCGACATATAAAAAAGCACAGAATAAATAACACAAAAAACACACGAAAAGAAAAGAAACACACATGGACAATAATTTTTTTCAAATAGCATCAAACAAGTGTTTAATGAATTTAATTGGAATATTATGTAATACAAGAATGTTTGAATGTAAGTTTATGGTCTTGTGAATAACAGAATATGCACGCTAGGCGTGACTAGGACCAGCTTGGTCTAATGCATCGTCGCCACCCTGGCCAAGTTGAAGAATCCAATCTGATTCCAATTGTGGCCTCGTGCACGGAATTGGAGAGCAATGAAAACTGCTCCGCATTGTGTCAAGTAGCTGGGCCATATCAAATTTTCGTGTTTTGTCCCTCATTAGCGACTCAACGCAATGTTTCAAATAGTCGCACATTCTCCGATGCTTGCCTTGCTGCTCCAAGTTTCCTATTGACTCCATATAGGAGTGCTTACTAGCAAAGTCAGCTAAGTAGTAGACAATGTACGCTGCCCCGTGTAAATCAAAGTCAACCCTTGCAGGCACTGTCTTCGAGCCACTACCAAAAAAAAGATCATCATGCATATATGGATGCCTGGCCCTTTCCATCTCAATTCTTTTCTTACCTTCGCCATCCATACCCTTGTAATGCCATCGTTTTACCTCCACCGCCTCGTGGATCAACCCGGATTCACCCCAATCACAAATGCCAATGTATACAAACACGAGGATCAATACATCCCTTCTCCTTTCCATAATCAAAATGGAGCAATATATTGCCCGGATGCAAGTCCATATGCAGATATCTTTCTTGATGGAGCTTTTAGTGGGCCGCTCTGAATGACATTGCTAAGTCCCCAACCCTAGAGGCAACAAATAATTCTTTCTTTTCTCAAGCTCTTCAAGCAGCCTCAAATCCGTCTCAACTCTGGGGACAGCTCCCAACTTCTTAAATGCAACCTCTGCAAAGGCATTAGACCCATGACTTGTAAAGAAGGTTGCCAACGAACCTCCATTCCAAAAAGGGAAAATTAAGCCTTGTCTTTCTAGGCGGTTGTGCTACCAATGCAAACAGATTATACACCCGTGCCTAACTTGCATTCCGGACTCCCTCATGTTCTTGAAAGATAGCTTCCACTAACTTATTGGGTTCTGTACTAGGCTGAAAATTATTATGTTGAAGTTTTACACAATAAGGTTCTTCCTTAATAAAACTAGACCCTAAAATATTGCACTTATACACTGCGCCATATGACCCAGAACCAATTCGTTGTCTGTTTATTATTTGTGATGAATCTACCATGGCAAACCAAGTAGTCTTGGCATCCGCTCTTCTCTGAGCTTCCCACTCCCTATCTCTGTCTCACCGGGGCGTTTGGCTTTTTATGGTTTGCGCCAACACTTTCTTAACAAGATGGGGGGGTTGATGGGCTTCTTTCTTCAATTTTCTATTGGTCCACGCCGCATTCCATGTGCTGGCTTTTTCTTTCAGCTCTAGCCTCAAGCGATGACTACTCAAATTTGCAACTTTTGTGATCATATTGCCGGTAGTGCGGCTAATATTACCCACTATCCATGTATACCTCTCTTGCTCACTCTTTTCAGGCTCTAGCTCCATCATTCGAAGCTTAAAAGCCCTCTCGGCATCTTTTACCAGCCCTGCATGGTAGTCTAGCCATCCTTCCTCGCTGTTGGTAATCAATTCCAAATCCTGAGCTGAGGCATTGCACAGCCGATTACACAACCAATTCATGAAATCTGGTCTTAAAGTAGACCATGCTTGTTGTGGTCTGGTTCTTTTTCTACGCGGCAGTGCTGCAGAAGATGACTCAGGTTGCAGCTCTGTAGCCTGTGTTTGAGATGCCAATGCCTCTACTGGTTGCGGCTCTATCTGAGGCACTAATGCCACATTTGGTTGCAAGTTAACTTCCGCTCTCTCTTCTGAAGTCATACTGCTTGTTTTAAAGGATTGCCTAGCAGGCTAGCAAAATGCGACTCACTCGACAATACATGGCCCGACAACAAAGAAACACCTACAAGTCAAGCAAAGATAAAACTTTCAATTTAGTGCTTAGCACATGAGGGTAAATCAACTGACTTTAACCAAAACAAAACGCTAATTTTACGCTTCCTACGCTAAGACCCTAACTTTTTAATCAGTTCATAAGTATGTATATGCAAGGCCAAGGATAGAGTAACAAATAAAAGGACCAAAACACGATTTATGGTCTATAGCCCAGCTACTGCCAAAATGCAAGGCTAGCAAGTTTTAAATGCATTGCACTTGTCCCAGGTCACGCTTTTTCAAAGATTTAGACCAATCGAATGCTTATTAAAACATACGCCAGTTCCTATATTAGTGTCGGACTTTCATCAACGACACCATCAGGAACGAGGGTACGAGTTAATAAAACATTCTTCTAACCCTTAATAAGAGTACAACGCACACCTTTCGACACCGCGTGACCAAGGCCAACAATGGCGTCAGGCGAGGGTTATACTCTTAATAAAGGGAGACCCTAGTTGCCTTAAGCTTCAGCAGTGCCACCCACCCTCGGCATGGCGCAAATAAATGCGGCAATACCAGGCAAGGGGCATGCCTATGCTCTTGACAACACGCAACCCTAAAAAAGCCCTAAACTTAGCTAAGGTTGTCGTTGAAGGGAAGGCAACCAATTTCTTTTCTTTTTTGGTTTTTTTTTCTTTTATTTCTATTTTAGTCTTAAATTATTATTTCTTTTAAATTATTATTATTATTATTATTTTTCTAAAATAGGCCAAGCTCAGCCCACAGAACAAGGCACTCACCATCGTTACGCCCCTTACGCAGGGGGGCAACAGGAGAGGGCCTAACTGCAGACCTAACCTGGCCTACCTATCAAAAAAACAACCAAAGAAAACCTAAAATTGGTTTTGGGTGGCAAATTGCAAGGTTGGGCGCAGAAAATACCTTGTTTGCGGCGCAAAAACTGAATCCGCGCGCCGCATATATATAAAAAAATTTCGCGTACGCGAAAACTTCAGTTTCGCGTACGCGAAAACTTTTTCGCGTACGCGAAACGTGAAAAACAGCGTACGCGAACACCGCGCCCGTTTCGCGTACGCGAAATAGTCTGGATTGCGTACGCGAAAAAATTTTCGCGTACGCTTTTACTTAGCTTTCGCGTACGCGAAAGTCAGATTTGTACTTTTGCGTCGCGATCCTTTGTATTTCGCGTACGCGAAGTTTTTTTCGCGTACGCTTTCACGAAGCTTTCGCGTACGCGAAATTTTTTTTTTCCGGCCGGCGAGGTTTTTATACGTTAAATACGTATTTTATTAAAAAATACGTATTTTTTGACTTTATACGTCAGGAATTTTAATTTTGTACGTATAGAACCTATCCCTGTTCAAAACCATGCTAAAATGCAAAAATGCAAACTAGGGACTTTTTTAGTATACAAAGAGATTGATATGATATGAAATGCATTTTTTGGCTTCAAAATATCCCATCGTGGCAGCTTTTTAGCAAATATAGAAAATATGCATTTAGCTGCCTTTGCATACTATACAAGCCTTGGAAAATACAATAGTTTTTTCGAATGGCTTATTGGTTGGAGTTTATAATTTTCTAAAGACCTATAATATTGGGTCTACTAAAATATTAGGGCTTTTTCCAGCAAACATGGTGGCGCCAAAACGGTCGCCCAAAAGGGCATAGCCAGATCGATGGGTTTTGCTTGAGATCGATGGTAAGAGAGATGATGATCTATTGCAGTCTAAGCTATGGCCTCTGAAGGTATGATCTTGCTTCAAGGCTTATGTTATGAAGCAGTCGGTTTGCGCTTGATAGTAATGGTAGAGCATCAAGAAATATCGATGCTTATTGCTTGTTTTAGAGCCAACTTTGCTTGTGGCAGCTGAAAAAATATGCAAGATAGATATGCATATCTGGGGTTTACAAACTAGGTGCGGTCAAAATGCACAAACAAACTTATGTTGGATGTTGTGAAGTAGCTCTGGCTTTAAACTATCATCAAATAATATATGGATGGCATACATACGTGGCTTTAATCTAAGCGGCGGAGAATATATCTCGGCATCGGGAAGTACCAAAGCTTAAAAATGTCCAAGATAAAATAATAATAGCCGATTTATAACACGGATCCAAAGGCAAGATAAAAAGAGATGTTATTTACGCCATATGCTTTCGTGATTTTGACCCGCTTGAAATGGTTTCTTGCTTTCGTTTGGTTATTCTTTTTATAATATGATGAGCTTCTACATTTTTAAGTTTTCAATAATTGTTATGGCTTTGCCGATCGTTGTTGCTATGCCATGAACAGGGATACTTGCATGTGGTCTTATTGTTTATGCACGAGCTTGCTCGGTAGGTATGTGTGGACTTGCGGTGCTTGTGTGGTTGTTTCAAACTAGAAGAATGTCTAGATATAAGCGGGAATAAGTGGAGCTTTCTAAATCGGGGTTTGATCTAAGGCGTATGCTTATGATTCCATGGAAGTCGAGATAGTATAAACCTTCTATTTGGTACACTCAAATTCTCAAAATTAAGGAATGGAACAAAAGAAGTGTCTAAGATGCTTGTAAAAGTTCTGATATATAGCAATCGACACATAACTATCATTAACATTAATTAATATAGACCATTGCATCCAACACATTTAAATCAAAATCCCCCTGAAACCCCCTTTGGTTTGGGTGCATATTCACACGGAGGGTTACTCTGGCAACGAGAGTCAGGATGGGCATATTTGCCCTTTATTCCAAGATCTGGACTGTACATAGCGATCCTCGTTTGTGGAGTATGCATATACAAGTTTTTGTATACTGTATACTAAGATTTGCAAAATACTATAAGGTTTGAGATAATGTACTTAATGGTCGAGCAAAATCAATCTGTCGAGCAAAATGTGTCTCTCTCGTCAAAATTTAAAAATGTATGTATATAACTCCAAAGAAATCAAATGAATAAGCATTACAATTCACTAACTTACCTGCACACCTAACAAAAACCATGCACATAAGATGTGACTTCAATTCTAGAAACAACTCCACTTGTAACTGATATTGTGTCGCCACCAATTGGATAGCCAACTACAGTAACAACATCCTGCAAACGTGGTAATACTCCAAACTCAACAGGAACTCACCAAAGATTCTGACAAAGAATCGAGTCAGTAGCAACATCAAAATTGGAGGGATCCTTCAAAATTCTTTAACCCGATCCGCTTTTTGTGGATATGAATATTACATTTGCAAGGGCAAGGGCAACCGAAAGAACATTTTATCTAATTGACGAAGAAATGAGCAGTAGCCGCCAAAGTAGGGTATCCCATCGCCAATGACAATGCAACCACCATTGAAACACCGTAAGAGAACTTAGCCATCGGATCATCCTCGGTCAAGTCAAGGACTTGCGGGATCAAAAACTGAACCATAAGAAAATGGACGAATGCCAAGCTTTGCAAGCAAAGTTGCCTCAGATGAACCAACTTTATCTCTTTTTTAATCAGATCCACATTGGACACAATTTCCACAGTTCTCTTATTAATCTTTGTGGGAATGTTAAGAACATGGAAGAAGGACGTTTGAGAAGGATCAAGCCCTGTGTTTCCAGGAGGTATGGTCACATCAATTGGGGCTACAAGCCCAACACGAGCAGGTGCACCCACCTTGTACTTGGCAACTTCTTCTCTGACCCCCTTTTGTAAAAATAAGTCCCACGTTGCCCAAGAGAAGAGATATCAGATTCAAAACAGCCGTATTTCCAGTTTTCTCTGCGTAAACTCGAATGGTTCTTTTCATCATGGTATTCTTCCCCATAAGTACGACAGATTCTGGCCTTAAACCCTTCCTGATTTGCTGCATTTGAGTAGACCCAACATTATCCGCTACACAGATCAAAGCCTTGGAGTACTCCTCCAAAAGCTCACACATCTTTTCTAAAGTATTATATGTACCTGGGTTATTAGTGATGGCAAATTAAAAAGAGGCCGGAGCACTGCAAAAAGAGAAAGGGAGGTGAATGCCTACCAGAACTAAGAACAGGAATCGGATAGCTACAAAGACCAATTATTTGCAGAATACCAAAATAGGCCGCCACGGATTTCCTGACGCATCATAGCTCTGACACAAAAGAAACACCCATTTCTGCAAGTTGAACATTCATTTCTTTCTGATGCTTGCTCCAGCCTTCTTGTTCTCGATGCTTGCTCCAGCCTACCGAAGCACCACAGACAGTTCTCCACCTCTGCAGAATTTGTGCCTTCCGCTAGCAAACCCTATCTAGCAAACCCTATTTCTAAATGGCTCGAGGGTTGCATGTGAAGGGGTCTGAATAAGCTAATTGAAAAAAAAATACAACATGGCCCATGGGTTTAAATCATTGAACAAAAAACACTAAAATTAATGTAGGCATATATGCACTCTAGATATACTAATTAGTAGTTCCCATGCAATACGTTTTCGAAATCATATGAAAACCATAGGAAAAATAGTACAAAAATACAAAACCAACCCCCTGTTATTATGCTAGATATGCACCCACTAAAAAGAACAACTAGCGGCGGCGATGCTTTCGCGGTAATATGAAAACTTAGTTGTTTCTTTAGTTGTTTGTACACATATGCATCCACTAAAAAGAACAACTAGCGGCGGCGATCGCCGCCGCGACAAAGTCTTGTAAGATTTATGATACTTCACACAATTTATTGCATTTCAAAATTTAACACAATCTCTGAAATGCCATAATTGTGTGAAATATCCTTGTATCTGGAAAACAATGGTTCCGTGCGAGAAGAGAAAAGAATCTGCAGTGGTCCATGATAACCTTAGAACTTCGTGCTAGGTCAATGATATCTAGACATCTGGTCAAGCTTTTTTCCCTTTGGAATCTATGGTGGAACCATGGTACCCATTGCAAAGAAGGTCATGATGTCCGAGGGACAGATGTCATTGAACTTGAATATGCATGCAGTTGGAAGCAAGAGTGGATCATGTATCTTGTGAACCTGCTTCTCTTCCACGGGCTTTTGAATGGTCTGCCATGGTTTGGCCCCTTCGCTCGCAAAGATCCCTTCACAGCAAGATTCGGCAACACGAGAAGAGACAAATAGTGTCAGAGTTCAGAAGTCCATGGAAGGCAGCATGTTCTCGAGCCACTAAGGTCAACGATTGCTCCTGAATTCTAGGAACGAGCCATCGACAATCGACAATCTTAAGTATCTCAAGTTGAAAGCAACTGGAATTCCCAATCTTTCTTTCTCTGCCTCTCTGGATCAATGTGGTGTAGTCACTTTCTAGGCTCCATTATTTAGAGAGGCGTGGTTGCAAGACCATCGAAGTTCCCATATGCACTCTCCATGTTCAATGCTCCAGTGTAATATCTCAATGGCATCAGGACTTACCTTGGGCACTATAGTTGGAATCATTGTTCTCAACACAAAGCACAATGGTCGAAACGAAATGGCTACATTTCAGCGTTACCTCCCTCTGGTCACAGCGAGGTTTCCACATGCCTCTTGCATTCGTCTCTTAGGATCAATACAACTTAGCTCCTTGCTAAGCTCTATTGCACAAAGAGATGAATGCACGGTGAATTCTTGGAAATCTTGTTGTAAGAGTGGATCATGTATCTTGTGAATCTGCTTCATTTTGATGGGCTCTTGAATAGTCTGTCGTCGTTTGACCCCTTCGCACGTAAAGATCCCTTCAAAGCAAGATTTTGCAGCATCTTGAAGAGACAAACGGCGTCGAGTTTAATAAGCCCATTGAAGGTTCTGCGGGTTCTCGAGGCACTAAGGTTGGTGATTAAGCCTAAATTTAAGAAACTCTTGAACCTTAGATAGTTCTCAAATTATTATGTAATTTTCGCGAGTGAAAATAACAAATGAAGAGAGATAAAATGAAATGACAAAATTTATTGTTTTATTCACAAGTTGTTTATTCTTCCACGTCCTGTTTGATAACGCCATCGACCTTTGGAGAGTCAACTGGATCAAGACATGTGGTTAATTCCTCGACACAACTTGTTGTATTGATGGGAGCAAGATCACCCACCCCTCTGTGTCAAATTCTTCGTTTTCTTGGCTATCGTTGGATTGATCCAAGAATATGTTTTCTAGGTCATCTTTGTCGTTGACGAAATTGGTGCATTGAATGTCTGTGCCAACGTGGATACAAAGCAAGTACTAACAAGGTTTGGAGGTGTTGGCCTTCTGTTGCTTCATCTGGCTATTGGTGCACCCTGGACTACCATAGTCGTCGGATCTGTCAATCCTACGGCCCAGACTGTATGTTGGAGCCTCTGGACACCTCTCGTTTCGATTATGCTCAATTATGATTGGGGACGCCTATGATTTTAAGATGTCGAATACGAGTTTGCCTAAGGTTTTGATGGTATATCGTGCCTCTATACGATTTCATTTAAGCTTTTAGAATATGAAATACGGAGATTCGAATCTCTACTAAAATAACTCAATGTCCTAATAAGACTACTTTAACCAATCTAACTAGTGAGCTAATGTGACTATTTTTTATCTTAAATCTATGTTTTTTTTTTTATAATAACCCATTGAATTGTTTTAGGGATATGGTCTATGGTTTCAAGAATTATATCTATATCAAATCCCCCTGCAACCCCCTGTTATTTTGCTACATATTTCAATTGTCTTGGCCATTCCTTTCTCGCCCATGCTACACCTTTTGACCCTAGCCCACCCTCTGATTGGTACGTTGGCGCAGCAAGAGGGATGGTGTAGTTGATTTCTTCTGCTTCGTGCTCCCCTGGTTGTCCCTTGTCTTTTTTTGCTATTATTCTTCGTTTTGCGTATCACATCTAATCTTTGTTTTGGTGTGTTATGAGAGATCTTATTTTTTTGTGGTCAAAATAATAATTCAAAAGACATGAATGACATATGAACCATTAAGCATACAGCTCCCATAACACACCAAAACAAGGATTTCAAAATTTTGCTTTATTACTTTTCTGGAATCTTAGAAATTAGGTTTTTAGCACGCCAGCCTAACCAAGCGTGCAACCCTCCTTGCAATTCTAGACTATCCACGTGTCACCTCCACATCATAAAAAACTGAGTTGGTATCATCTTCTACCGTTAGATCTCTATTTTATGCATCCTACGGTCATGAAAATTAATAATTGACTAAAAATGGACACGGAGATGTAAAAGGACGTTGAACTCGTCTGTATTTTTCTCTCTTTCCCAACTGTGCGTCCGGATTAGCCTTGCCGGATAATGTTGATTTACTCTGAGAAATTTGCTCTGGCCCAATGGCAGATGGATCATTTAGCGCTGTTTACACATGCAACCAGGGTTTCGCCAAGCATCGGCCTCCCAGTTCAATGGAAATTTGTCCAAGGCAAATCGGCCTACTTTTGGCTTTCGTCCCATGCTTCTCCGTTATTGTCATAACCCTAACTTTGCCTCTTTCAGATTCTTCCTTCCGGCTGTGTATTAATGCAAAAGAGAGCTCCTTTGATGGTAGAAAAACCTTACAACCGCATTTCTTGTTCCTTGTTTGGGTTATCTTGTTCTATCATCCGGGCGGGCTGCAAAAGGACCACTTTGCAATTACAATCTTTGCAATTACAATCTTTTTCTTTTCATGTAGGAGTTTCGGTACATAATGCAGTTCAGCTTGCAAGGTACAGTCTTTTAATTGCATATGATTGCTCTTAGAAATATCTTTGCCTTTGTAGTCTTCATTCCTACTCTAGGCAGCTAAGGTCGTCCCTTTGCTTCTTCCATCAACACAAGCTTATCAATACTAGATTATTTCTTTACAAGAATCTAAATTGTTTTACTTATACTGATCTTTGCACTTTGTACGGTACCACAATTCCAAGCTTTGGAGATGCATAAGATGAAGGAAGATTTCAAACGACTCTCTTACGCAAACTATTAGGGTATTGCGAATCTTTGTTTTCTCTCTGTTTCTCACCAATAACAAGGCTCAAGCTCTCGAAAAGCTACGAACAAAATATTAACCTAACTAGCCCAAATCTGTAGCTTGTTAATAACCTCATTTTGATTATGCTTAAGCTTTTGCTTTGCTATTCTTTCCTTCCCCTTTTGCTAGCATTCGTCTTTTCTCCAAGAACTCTTTGTTTCAAGTGCCCATGTATGCGGAAAATCCTCGTCGTAAAGAGGTTGCAATGGACTGCATACAAGGCATGGGCCCGATTGGATCTCGTGAAACACCACTACATACACATCCATTGGGCTCATCGATTGGAGTTTTTCATTGTACAAAGGTTGTAGGCAAGCCTCTGCATCATAAAGTCCTGATGATTATTTGTTGGGAAGTATAAGAATCTTTTTTTACGTAGATGGAAGACAAGATAGAGCCTCAAATACTCATTTTATGGTCATTACGCAGACCTTTAAGCCTCGGAATGGGATACTTTAAATTTTTTGTTTGAGTCCCTTTCCTTTCAATCCTATTAATTATTAATGCTCCACTTCATCTCATACTTGCATCATCCATAGAAAACGTAAACTTGCTCAAAACTTAAACTTGCCCTTCCAAACAAGAATGTTGCCTCCCATCTTCATTGAGCATGGTGCATTTGTCTTCTTTGTCGAATTTATTCATGTAACACTATTTGTGCATCTTCACACCTGTTCAAGTGTTTAGAAGCATAAACGGGTGGTATTTCGGGCCGGTGTGGATCGCTAAAGCGGGAATTGACACTTCTTTACGGGCTGCAATGGAGAGCGATCTTTGCTACTTATGCATCCCTTCTTAGGCGCATGTATCAAAGAAAAGGCTTTCGTTGGGGTAAGTGCGTTCATCTTTTCTTTGTTAGTAGAAATGGATTTCAGCAAGAGAATAATGTGTAATTTACTTCTTGAGATATATTGTAAATGTGGGTGCGTAATGGAAGCATAGAAGGTTTTGTCTCCATAAAAATGTGTACTCTTGGACTATCACGATTGTGTCTTATCTGCGACTTGATAACAAAAGCATTGCGGTTGATTTATTCAAAGAAATTGCAGATGGGAGGTTTGAAACCCAATATAATATCCTGATGCCATGGTTGTCTTTGCTTATGCACATTATGGGCAAAACCATATTTGCTAGATAGTTTAGCTGCTGCTTTGGAAAGAATGCAAAAGTTCTCCAACAATCAAAATGATTGTAGATTGGAAAAGCATAATGTATGTACACGGTTCCATCCATCATTTATCTCATTCACAACAATGTACAGGTTTGCAACTCTCACATATGTGGACACATCAACATACCAAATTATGGGAAATCTCAAAATTATCACAACCTGGCGTCTTATTTCGGTAAGACAATTTTATAGTGAGATACCAATACGAGAAATATAGTACCTAGTTTGATCGACATTTGGGCATCTCTTCTTGCGGGGCCTTTTAAAAAGGAGGCTTTCAAATTTGCGGTGGATAGCTATAATTTTTGTTGGCACTTGGAACAACTACAAGCTAGGTTTGAATGGGCAAAGAGGAATGCGGTGTATGGACAAGGCCTATCTGATTATCTCTCCGACCTTATGCTTTGCGCGGATAAAGGGTTGTGGCGAGGAGTCGGTTGTGGCAAACTTTTCTTTGCACCAATACAGGGTATATGTTTGGTATATTGTCGACCGCCTTTCAGCATCATCGGCGGGGAGTTTACGGAGTTCCTAATGAAGAAGGATTATGATTTCTGTATTAGCAAAACTTGCAACTCTATACATGCTTGACCACGCCCATTATATGCTAGGTTTATGCCACATCAATGGCTATGCTATTAACAATGGTGCTATCAGTTCTCCTTTTCCACTTCCGACCTACCTTGCGGGTTCTCCACAATCTTTTGTGCATGTCACTTCAAATGTACTTTACACCAGCACACTTCTTGATTGCTTATCTTTGCCTTACAACTACCACAACGTCAAGGCAATCGGGGACATCATATTGCGGAACATAAATATGTATTTATTCTTATTATTCCTTTATTGTTTACACAAAGTCATCGTGGGCAATTCACAGGTTGCAATATTTCACATGCAATATTTCTTGGCAAGCTTAGGAAATGGGATGCTACTTTGATGTGTCATAGACAAATGTTCTTATCTTTGTGAATGGTGAGCTGAATTTCCATTACATCCATAATAAATCCAATGAATTGATGTTTTAGTTTAGGGGGGCTAGGCTATTCTTGAGTGTAGTCTAGGCCTAATTTTTTTTCATATATTGATTTATCTTCGATGCATATTAACTTATATCCGATGCAGGCAGTCTCTGGCCATCAAGTATCTGTCACCCCTTGAAATATACAATCAGATCTCTCTGCTTGCCAACATGCACTCAATATTTATGTCACGGAAATGATAATAACATTCATTGCTTAATATGTTTATAAGAAATATTCATTGCTCATTATTACAAGAAATATACCGCGGCAGCATTAAATCAACAATCTCATATCCCGCGCTTCCAAAACTAAGAAATACTGGTACCTTAAATGGAGGGGTATTATCTAAAGTATCCAAGCAACATATGCTATTTCATATACAATAAATTTCAATACAATTTTGCCCTAATACACCTTGCTCTAATCTTCTTGCGCCTTTATTTTCTATGGCCTCTGGCGTGCCTTTTTGCTAGTTTCTTTTTCTTTTTTAGTTTGTGGTTTGAAAGACAAAGTACAAGGCGGCCAATTTCTTTATTTTATTCACTCATTCTCTTCTTTAAGTATATTCCTTTTTTAGTAAATTTGTGAAATTCGTCTCTGTTATTTCTTTAACACGCTTCTTTTCTTTCCTTTTGTTTTACTTACTAGAGAAGCAAGATTTGAAAACGCAATTAGCAACTTGATGAGCAATATATGAAGCATTTCATTTACCAAAGTATGAAATACTTGATAGTGCTTTATTGAAATCCATACAAAAGAATTTGAAATTTTATTTGGGCCGTTCAACGAACATAGTTTACATTTTAAATCCCCGAGCCGCACGTACATTTAGATCCATTTGAAAAATGCAGTCCATTTGAAAAATGCTACTTCTCTCAGGAGCTTTCCATGGCGACACTTTCGGGCTTTTAATGCTCTGGGCGGCACAAAAGCCATGGCCTCTTGTTCATACCACAAAACACAGATGGGTCGAAAACCCCTTCTAAGAAATTAGAAAGCGGGCTTTGTATGATTGGCTGTCCTTGAGAATTATTGTTGGAATTGTTGTCATGCCATATTGATAATTAATAATTGAACGAGAGGGAGTCGATGCGTGCGGCGGTGAAGCATCTGCACTGGGGTAAAGCTTTGAGAGATCGGGCTTGTGGTCTGGCTGGCGGTATGCGGATCGGTTGGAAGCCACGGGATTTTGAGCATAGCCATAGCTTCATAATCGATGTAGATGTATGTAAACGATCTATAGTTGAAAAGCTCAATTCTTGCCGACATATAAGAAATGCATATCATCTTGGTAGCTTCAAATATGCTTGTCAACTTACCATTCTAGGATGGATTGTAGTCAAGAAAATTGTTGTGAAATCACAGGGTTTAGAACATCTCTTCCATAGGCTACTTGAGAAGATTTGGAAACGAGCACGATAAGAAATAGCAACAAAGAAAATAAACTATTTACCTCAAACATACCTTTTGTGATGGAACATGAGCAAGCAAGAACCCGAACTTCTAATTGCTCTTTCCTTATAAATTGCTCTTTTCTTGATAGTTCATCAAGTACCGTTTTGGTTTCTATCAAAAGGATGAATATGAAACGAAGAATGAGGAAAGCAGCATCTACTACCTGATTAAAATAATAGGGGTCAACCTCACATGTAGAACATGATCGTGTCATTCATGCAAACAAATCAAAATAAGCACATCGCAATGAGACCATTTTGAATAGACATTGCAACTGCATTTCTTGCAGATGCATTCCAGGATGGATTCAAATGTCTCAAACTCAGATACATAAGGCACCCAGACCTGATGCGTAGGATGTCAAGAATCAATAGAAATGACGCATTTGGAAAGAATGGATTAAGTGGAATCAACAGATAAGAACTCATCAAAAATAACAGTTGCAAAGATGTGATGCATTACAATAAAAAAGTGAAAGCCATATAAGCACTGAAAATAATCAAAGAATAAAATGCAAGTGCATTGATACATTGTAATGCGTAACTACTGGCCAAGACATATTTTCAAGTAGAACAAACGAAGAACTAAACTAGATAAATTGCAGATGGACAACTAGGAAACTATTAGCCTATAAATACTAATGAGTAGAATTGAGACAAATCGATAGAATTGCTTTCGGTCATTAATGCTCGTTAATCTTTGTTACCTTCAATACAACCAAGATCGGATCCATTAAAATCATCATGAACCAGCATAATTAGTGCTTTCTGCAGCATAAGTTAGCATGTCATTATACAATTTAATGCCCCAAAAGCAACATGTAACCAAATAGATAGACAAACATGGCAACATCCTTGAAATATTTTCACATTCAACAAAAGCATTATTGAAAGAATCATGTGTATTGAAAGAGCTTTTGGTTCTAGCAAGAATTATTCCATAGTAGAAAACGGTTGCAACATAAAGTACCTAAGTAAGATATAATCTGCCCTTATTATTCTTAGTTTGAGGTGCATATTTCTCATCAAATATATCACCAACTTCGACATAGAAGTCGGGACGAAGAAAAACACTTGGGATTATCTCAAGAAAATAATTGAATCTCACCATCATGCATCAAACGTAGAAGTCGGGGGCGAAAAAATGCATATCATGCAATAAAGCTTGTTGCTTATGTATAAATTCCCCCGACTTGCCTACAACGCTCGCAAACCGGAAGATGCATATCCTACCAATGTCTTTGAAACAAAATAATAATCGATTCTGATATAGACACAAAAATAGATGTGAACAGGGAAAACAGGAAAAAAATAGTGGGAAGAGGGGAAACGGAATTAACCCCGCCAAAAAACTATGGACTTTTCGATGAAAATGTAGCAACAAAATGAAGCCACATTACGCTGCTATTTCTCCATTTTTACTCCTTGGAGGTTCTGCATCTCTTCTTGTTTTGAACCATGGTTCTACGCCATGGTTTTGAACCATGGTTCTCGCCCGCGACCAGCTATGAGGCGTTGAAATAGAAAAGGAAGGGGCGATAATTGAGAAGCTACGGAGAGAGGAGAGAGGCCGCATCCAAGGAGCTGATGTTGCATAAGATCACAGCGTGATTTGAGAACAATAGTGACCTCGAAATACGCGCATAGAAGATAGTGTTCTTCATCGGACCCTTCAAGAAGCATCGAAGGTGCAAGCTAGATTCGTTGGCGGTCCGGAGTTGAACGCCAACGAGCTTTTAAATGATACAAACAAATGGACAAATGGCTATGGAGTCGATTAATGCGAGATCGATATAACATTGAGGGCCATAAAATATGGCAAAAAAAGAGATGTTGAACTGCTTTGTTGGTATGTGAGGATGGCCATGACCTTTCTTTGCTTGAAGGAAAAGCATTGCCCATCCCGCCATGAGACAATGGATAAGGTAGATTTGAAATATAATCAGGCATGTTCATGGATCATGAGGATAAAATGAAAAGAACGGAACATGATTGGAAGACACTAGGAGCTGCATCGAAATTTTCCTAGTCGATTTCAAATAATTTGAAACGGATAATCTTTGTCTATTGAGGTACATTAGTCTTGCTCTCTCTCAGAATCGTTATTTTAATGCCAAATCCAGTCCTCAAATCTTTTATCTTCTCCCACAGGTATGATACCCGGCCGAGGCTTTGAAGGTCGCGCATGGACAAGCTCTAAGGCTTCATCCGCCGAGGCTTTGAAGGTCTGTGATACCCGGCCGAGGCTTTGGGCCTGGTGTTTAAGAGTGAAAAGTGCTACTTGCTATTGACTGAACTATTACAGTAGTAATATATGTCATTTCTTTGTGACAAATAAAATTACGTAAGCCAAGTTTAGTGTACAAGGTATCCTGGGGGCTGACTTCATTTTACAATGAGGAAGTGTCGAACAAGTATTTAACTTCAAGTCATCTTGCCATGCTTTGACCTTACACGCTTGATAATAACACGGAGGCTTGGAAATGACCTCTTAGGCTCGGTTGTTAGAAAATGCTCACTTTTTGCACCAAGCAAGCCATGGTTTTCGCATCAAATTAAGCATGGGATTGCAGTCTAATTAAAGGGCCGTGGTGATATATAGCTATTTTAAAACCCTCTCAACTTCCTAAGTATGAATCGAAAGATTTAACATACATATGTCAAACCCTCCAAACATATCAACACCCGAGAAGCCGCAAAAAGCGAACCCTAAATATTCCTATGCTAAATGAAAAATTATCCATACCGCTTCAGCGATTGAAGAAACGAGAATTCCAAACGCTTTTATCGGTTTGAAGTGAAGCGCCATGTTTTCTTGACTCGAGGGGGCCCGAAAGAGATGCCATCGGATTGAACCCTCGTAGCTCTGCTGGATGTCCGCATCCTCGTTGGCTGCTTTCGTTGCGAGAATCACTCAAAGGTTTCGCTCCCAAAGGGAACAGTTCCTTTCCTTCAATGGCTTGGAAGCTATAATAGGGCCAAAGAAACATCTTTAGATGGAATGGCCCAAAAGAGAAAAAATCTTCCTATAAAAGTTGGAAGAGAATGTTGTTTGTAGCGAAGTAGCCTAGCAAAGCAATAATGAAGATGCTTGTAGCCTTATGTTTGATGATGATGACAACGGCGATAATTTCTCAAACAAAGAAAGACATCCGTTTCCTTGACATTAAGGTTTCCATATATGCACAATGAGGTGGTGAGAGATATGGAGTTTGTTCCTCTTGCCGAAATTGCTCATCCTCCAATCATTACAATCGATTGGGGTAAGGATAATAGCTCAACACCACCAACAACACAAACGCCCATAGTTAACTCAACATCTCCAACTCTAGCTCCAGCTCCAGCATCGGCACCGGCAGGAGAATCATTTGGAGCTTCAGCACTAGAATCATTTGTAACTTGGGAAGTACCTTCTAATAACTTCTACTCATTGATTGCCATTGATAGAAATGCCATCTCCATCGCCAATCCTCAACCTCACCCCTCATCCTCATTCAGAACCCAAATCGTTTCCTCATCCTTATACTTACCCCAAACATCCCAAATCTCATCCCCGTCCCCCTGCTCCATCCTCGTCCTCATCCTCACCCCAAACATTCCAAATCTCATCCGCATCCTCCTCCTCCTCACCCCAAATCTCATCCCCATCCTCATCCTCTTGTGCCGCCTAGGCATCAACCTCATCATTTGGAGCACAAAGATATCTATGTGCATTATTGGATTGTAGACATTCCTGAAGGAGCGAATGATGTTTCTTCTGGAAAGGTTTATTATTCTTATCAAAAACCCGGTCCCTATGATGGTGATAATGGCTATCATACAATTGAATTTCACTTGGTGAAGCAACGCAACCGTGATTCTTTTACATGCCTAAATATCAACCACGACATCCGCGGAAACTATCACCTCATCTCACTACCCCTTAGGACTGGAGTAATGATGTTGCGAATACTAGTTTTATTTGTTCTTCTAGGAGGATTTTCCGTTGAAGGCATTGTGTAAATGTCTTTAGGTTTTTGTATAGGAATTTATCTCAACATATATAAAGCAGTCCCAATTTTTGTTTGATTGTAATATTTTTTCCCAAACAACACGTGGATGACTTCCTAAAGCGGCGATTGGTGGATGATTTCCTAAAGCGTTAAAAAGGAAGGCTAGAAGGGAAGGATGGGACCAATTAAAAGGGGAGGCTACGACAAAAATTGCATTTTGGCCTAAAAAAATAAAAAAAAGGTAAAATCAGCGATTTCTTCCTCTATGCAAACAAATTTCTTGGATGCTAATCTGCTCCGCCTATGGTGCCCGCTGTGGGCGATTGTGTGCTTCATACTTCTAAGCTTGAATGCAAAAGGTAATGAGAAGGCGTGGTCGGCTTTTACAGATTAAGCGCAGATGGTCGGCTTTCAAGCAAGCTCGGTTTTGGTTTTGGGCATGTCTATTCTCGCCACAAGAGCTCCAAGCATCACTAAGGATGTTGATCTATCTTTCACTAAGCATGCTTGCAGCTTCCAAGCTTCAAAGGAAAAAAAAAAACTTGGGTATGGCGGATCATATTTCTCGCCCTTACAGGCTGGGGTTTAAGAGCCAAGCCCAGTTTCTCTTTCTTCCATTCCATGCCCTTATAGCTTGCCGAGCCATACGAGGCTGTTCCGACCATCCATCCTACGCCAGAGAAATTAGCATCCCTGTTCTTCTATGCCTTGGGCCTCCTAAATCCGCAGCCCTTTTGTGTAAACCATGAAGAACTCAGGGATCACAAGATGATGGAGATCACAACAGTGATAACATTGATTGAAAGAACGGAATACAAAGAGCGAAAAGAACCGCTTGGAGCTGAGATTTCTCGACTCTAAATAACAACGAAGAACACAAATCTAGGCGTATATTTAGGCCTCATGTTTAGCCAACAATTCATGCTGTAATTAGGTGACCGATGACCGCTTTAGGCTTGCGATGACACCTGTCAACACTCCTGCTTGTCTGAGTGAGCCGAGGGCAGAAGGTCACCTGTGATTGGCATGTCTCCTGCTTGAACTGATGTCCGGGGGACGACACGAAGAGCAGTGCGATGCTGTTCAAATTTTGGTTTAGGAAGAGGTTTAGTGAGGATATCAGCAACCATGGACCGGAGGAACAAAGGAGGTAGCGTATCGCGACCAGCTTGGACTTCTTCAAGATAATGAAAGCGAAGTTTTGATGTGTTTGGTTTTGGGATGGAACTGAGAGTCTTTGGCAAGGGCGGTGGCACTTTGGTTGTCACGTAAGATGGTGAGTGGAAGCTCCCCGCCGCATTGGAAGATCTGTGGTGACTTTGATGAGCCATTCGGCCTCTTTGGCAGCTTCCACAGGCAGCTATGTATTCGGCCGGTGGGTTGAGAGTGCGGATGACGGATTGCTTCTTGGAACTCCAGGTAACAGCCCCACCATTGAGTAAGTAACAGAAGCCTGAAGTAGACTTGGCTTCATCAGGGTCTCCAGCATGATCAGCATCGGAATATCCAATAAAGTGATTGGCAGGGAAGGAGGAAGGAGAACCATACAGAAGCCCGTAATCTTTGGTGGCTTGCAGGTAGCGGAGAACTCGTTTGGAGCTTGCCCGGTGTGGCATGCCTGGTCGGGTCATGAAGCGACCGAGGAGACCTACGAGTAGGCAAGGTCGTATGTGTGGACATCATCGATAGTTGAGGCATCCAAGGAGACTGCGGTAAGGAATGTCTTGCATAAGGGCACAGTCTTCATCAGTCTGAGGGCATTGAGCAGCAGAGAGTTTGGATCCTGGATCAAGGGGAATTGCACAGCCATTGCAATCGGGCATACCAAACTTGGTGAGGACATCATGAGCATATTGAGTTTGATCAATACAGAGCAAGCGTTGAGGGCCGATTAGGTGATCCCGAGGCCTAGGCAACCGATGTTGCCGGTGATCGTGCATTGAGAAGGCAGTGTTGAGAGCTTGCTTGATAGTGTTGATCTTGGAGAGAGAGTTGCTGATAAGGACAACGTCATCAATGTATAGGCCGAGAAGCAGAAATCCAGAGCTGTCTTGTTGGATGTACAGGTTGGTGTCGGAGTCTCCACTAGTGAATCCTTGAGCGGCAAGAACATATGGATTTTGTGATACCAAGCCCTGGTGCTTGACGAAGGCCATAGAGAGCCTTATTGAGCTTGCGAGGCGAGATTCTCTGGCCGGATTGAACATAACCTGCTGGCTGCTCCAGATAGATGTCCTCAGAGAGATCACCATAGAGAAAAGCCGCTTCAACGTCCATCTGTTGGATTTCAAGATCATTTGCAGCAGCAAAGGAAAGGAGGATTCGGATCGTGGTCATCTTGACGACAGGAGAGTAAGTGTCCACAAAATCAACCCCTGCAATTTGGGAGAAGCCACGAGCTACAAACCCAGCCTTGAATCGATCCGAGGGTGCCATCAGCTTTGTACTTGATCTTGAAAATCCATTTGGAGGAAACCAACTTCCGGTCTGGGGGAAGAGGAACAAGCTGCCATGTTTGGTTGCGGTGAAGTGAAGCAATCTCCTGATCCATAGCCTGCTTCCACTGATATGCTTGGGGGCCAGACAGTGCTTGATTGTGGGATTGAGGGGTGGAAATGTCATGAGTATTGAATGCCGCCTGATAAGTCAGCATCTTCGGTGTGGGCTTCCAAGTTCGAGTGGAGCGACGAGGTGCTGGAGGAGAAACAACTGGCGGGTCTGAGGAGATGGGCGAGGGAGGATCAATGGGAAATTCTTTTGGGCAGGGAGTGAACAGCGGTGGGAGGTGATGGGTCCGGGGATTGAATGGGCATAACAAAAGTGGTGTACTCGTGTGTGGGCGTGGGAGAGAGGGCAGATCCATGTTTGTCTTCAAAAAATTGAACATCCCGACTGAAGTACATGCGTTTGGAGACCGGATTAAAGAGCTTGTAGCCTTTCTTGGTGGAAGAATAGCCAATGAAAATGGAAGGGATACTGCGGGAAGCAAAAGCACTGCCGGCAGGTTGGCGGAGATTGAGTGCATGAGCGGACAACCAAAGGTCTTGCAGTGGCTAAGATCCGGAACTTGGCCTGTCCAAAGTTGGAAGGGAGTTTGCTTGGAGGAGGATTTACGTGGAACAAGGCGATTGCGAAGGTAGACGCGGTGTATCGCCAGCCCCAAAGCCAAGGGAAGTTGGGCTTGAAGAAGGAGGCAATGGGCCATGTCTTTGATGGTGCGATTCATGCGTTCAGCCAAACCATTTTGTTCGATGTGCCAAGAATGGAGGTCCCGTGCTCAATGCCTTTTGAGGTGCAAAACCGCTGCAAAGATAGATGAAGTATACTCCCCTCCATTGTCACTCATGAGATCTGCGGAGTGGCCGACCCAATTGGGTGTGTACCGGGCAACATAAATTTGAAAGTAATGGAAGACTTCGGACTTTCGATGAAGAAAGAATACACAGGTGTAACGGGTGGCATCATCTATGAAGGTCAGGAAGTAAAAAGAACCTCCAACAGAGCGAGGGTGTGCGCCAGAAATATCACTGTGAACTCTTTCGCCCGGAAGTGTGCATCGATGAGGATCATGTGGAAATGGGAGTCGGTGCTGCTTCCCCATGGTGCAGATCTCGCAGAGGCGAGAGAATGATAACTGTGATGGGAGGCCTGTGACAGCATTGGATTGAAGTGTTTCATGAACACTGTCGATGCCAGCGTGACCCAATCGTATGTGCCACTGTTCATCAGTAATTTGGGTATGCAAAGCAAATCCGGGAACAAAGGTGTGCAGCTTGTATAGATTGCCGAATCGTGTGCAGGTAGCCATAACCTTTCTTGTGCGGGAATCAATGATGCGAGCTTCACTAGAATTGAAATCCACCTTGAAGCCAGAGTCGGCTAATTGTGCCACACAAAGAAGCTTTTGATCGAGACCCTAAACCCGAGGAAGAACATTGGCTCTTGTGAGTGCTAAAGTTCCAACCCGCATTCGAGCAGTCCCGATGTGGGAGGCAACAAAGTCGATGTCCATTCTTTGGTGGAGATGCGGTCGGGCGGGGGGCGGGAACCGCGTGAGTGAAGAAAATCACTTTTTATACCTGTCATATGGTGAGATGCTGCGCTATCGATCCACCAAGTATTGGTGCCAGGAATGGCATGTGCTACTGTCATGAAGGCTCCTGCTGGCTGCAATTGGGCCTCAGCGTTGGTGTAGCTCGCATTTCCGGTTGAGATCGGCGGTTTTGCAACAGGTGGTGGTGGCTGCTGCTGGGCTTTACCGGCCAAGTATTTCCAGCAACCCTCACTGAGGTGCCCCCGGCGTCGACAGTGGATGCAACGAGGACGTTTGTCCTCTTTCCCGGTCATCCGCTGATCGATTTTGGGGGCCTTGTTGGTGGTGAACAAGGCTAACTGAGGATCGGATGATCCCTGCTGCTGTAATCGTACCTCTTCCTGTAAGATCTTGGCGCTTACTTCTTCCCATGTGAGAACATGAGTATTATTAGAGAGCACGACCACCAGATTTCCATATGCAGGGGGGAGGCTTGAGAGAAGCGTGAGACAATTGTGCTGCTCCATGAAGCAGGAGCAATTTGAGCATAGCTTGATTTCACCGACCTCCTCTAACCGATCCATCGGATTTGAGTTTGCCAATGTGCAGACTCATGGATTCTCCATCCTGTACTTTGGTGGCATACAGTTGATGCCTGAGCATGACTTGGGTGGCCAGAGTCTTGCTTTCAAATAGGCGCAATGGTTTGGACCCGGCATTGAAGCTTTCTTGGGAGACCTTGATTCGGTTGAGAATGGTGATGATGGGCCGCAAATGAGTCGTGGAGTGCGCAGAGAATCTTTTGCCATCCATTTCTTTGCCGCAGACGGATCTCCCTCAGGTTTGGTCTCTTTCCCGTTGACAATCTCCCATAATCCTGCTGCTTCAAAAAAGGTCCGCATCTGATATTTCCACATCGGGAAATTCTCTCCTTTGAATTTTTCAATCCCAAATTCTTTCAGGCCTTTTGTAGGATCGAACAATTCCGGTGATGCGGGTGCAATCACAGCAGCGGTGACGGAGGATGTTGCAGAGTTGGTGTCCATCTCTTGAGTAGCGCCTGGCTCTGATACCATGAAGAACTCAGGGATCACAAGATGATGGAGATCACAACAGTGATAACATTGATTGAAAGAACGGAATACAAAGAGCAGAAAAGAACTGCTTGGAGCTGAGATTTCTCAGCTCTAAATAACAACGAAGAACACAAATCTAGGCAGATATTTAGGCCTCATGTTTAGCCAACAATTCATGCTGTAATTAGGTGACCGATGACCGCTTTAGGCTTGCGATGACACCTGTCAACAAACCAGGTAAGCGTTAGTTCAAGCTTAGTTTCAGAGTTTAGTTTCGTTGGGCATGGCAAATGTAAAGTTTACTTGGAGCTTAGCATTCTTCTCTCGGAGTTAAATTCGCTCCATATCTTTGTGGTTTTTTTCGATCAAAATGCCGCTTCCTGGCCCCAAATCCGGCAGTTTTTGCCTCAAATCCGATTCGCAAGAACAGTATAGACAGAGATATGGAGATTTGAAGCAGTGCAGAAATTGGGGAAGTTCGCCCGTGGAAGAAAATGACGATTTGCTTTTCAAAATTCTGGCTTTTTGGATGCAAAGAGTCTGGCTAGGGTGGCCTATGTAAATAATCGATGGAAAAAAGCTGTATCTGATGAAAAATTTATGGGAAGGCATTTGCACACAAAGCTGACCGGCCAATCCGTCTAATAACAGGCATAAACAACTTAGAACTGTGGTTTTAGCTCTTAGAGGATGTCCTCTGCTTAAAGCCTTTTTCGAATTGAGATTTTTCTGGGAATAAACAGACGTGGAGTAAAGAGCAGACCTTCTCTGCCCCTTCTGGATGCGTCGACCTTCTCTGAACAAAATAGAGCAACCCAAGTTGTTTGAAAGCTCTTCTCTATGTTATTTGAATTTGATTTTAGAGCCCCATTTCTTTAAACCGGCCCAATGCATCAGACGCACACCCCATGGAATCGATGCTTCCAGTTAGTGTCTACCTCCTTTGAATCTCAAGCTTCGGTTTAAGGCTCTGTATAGAACAGAAAAAGATGGACAAAAAATGGGGTTTCATCTTAGTGACAGACATAGATGTAGGAATTCTGGAGGGAGAAGATTCTCAGAGATCCGGATTACTTATATCTCAAAATTAGGCTCTGCAATGAAAGATTCAAGCTTTGGAACACCGGACTCAGAATTACGGGAGCTGAGTCATCGATCTCACCTTTTTAGTGGACAGATTTTTAGTGTTGCTGTAGATGAGGCATTGTGCCCTAACATACAATTTTATGCTTTTGCAGATACATCAATCAAATATGGCAACCCCCCTGAAATCAGTTCAATCAAATCCTCTTGGCATATGACAGGTATGGTGGCATTATGGCAATGTGTATAGGATGAAAGAGGACACTTAGATGGACACTAATAAGACTGCAGAGTGCTCTCAGATCATATGTGGGTTTCCTTTTTCATTTTGGGTACTTCAACCTCTATTATCTCATTGCCATGGCTAGGGTTGACAGTAGCTTTGGCACTTATGTTTGCATATATTGCAATCCTATGGCAGCGAAAGTTGACCATTCATTGGATGAAAGCTGCAGCTAGAGCAAAAAAGAAAACCAGAGGCAAATTAAAGGCCCCCAATACAGCACATCTTTGGGTCCAAGAAACAACTAGTGAGTTGCGTCCTCATGCCAGAACTTGCTGTGTCTGCATGGATAGTCTTGCTTTCCCCGCACTTGGCAGTATTGGTAGACCAGCAGCATCTACAGCAGGCACACAGTATGCAGTATTTTTTCTGAATCTGTTTGTCCACAGAGCAGCAACAGTATTAATTATATCGCTAATTATATCCCTATGCTGTCAAATTTTCATCATAACCACATAATTTGGAACAAGTAGCTTATAAATGATGTCAGAACACATCAAATTGTCTATTTTTTCACCGAATTGCGTTAAAAGACTTCCTTTTCGTTGTTGGAGTCTGATGTTTTCCTACAGATGAAGTCTTGACGAGGCCCAACATGCCATATTTGCAACAATCTGTGAGTTTAAAAAAGGAGCAGCATCTGCAACAGGCAAAAGGTTTGCCCTTCAACTCCAAGCTGGAAGGTGAAAGATTAGATTTCCTAAAAAGATTGCAAAGGCTGTATTTATAACTGCAGCCATGGTATCAGATGGACAACGCGCATTCGACGTGTTCTCAGCAGAGCAGAGGTAATTAAGAATGCCCTCTAGAATTAGGTTTAAGTTGGAATAAGTAACTTAGAAACCCTTTGAAAACACCATTTGGGCTGGTTGGCAGGTTGTGAATAATCGACTATGTTCATGAGAAGTAAAAGATTGACTATGTAGAGGGATCGCAGGTGATGACTGCAGATGATTTGTTGCTCAAGGCCCAGAGATTTGTGTACCAGAATGGAAATTCAAAACTGCCCACAGCTCTGGAGTTTGACAAGGGCCTCATCAGGGATCTATTTTTCAGCCAGAGTCCTGCAAAGGTGAATGTTCTCTTTATTTCTTATTGCAGTTCAGAAACAATGCGTAGATTTTGTCATAGTAGTTCATAAGTTTATTTCATTGATTTATTGAGTATTGGGCAAGGCTGGCTTGCTTTTTCACTTTTAGACTAGGCCTCACACAATTACGATGGTTTGCTTCACCCACTTGAGAAATGGATATAAATGGATATGGGTGCTTTTAAAAATGAAGTCAAAGTTTGCTTTCTGAAAGGCTTTTTTGTTTTCTGGCAGGATGTAGTCTTGGCAACTGTAGCAATAAGACCTATTCCATTTTCATCCATATTGGACAAACTCAGCCTGACAGAGGGAAATTACAGCAGCATATGGCGTTTCTTTATTGAAACAATGGATGACAGTGCATTTGCCACTTTTCTTGCAACAACGAGTAATTGAAGCGAAACCAGAGGGTTTTCAAACTAAAAGGTCGCGAGCATTCACCATTTTTTCGAAGCCATAGTCCCTTTACAAGGTGCTGGTTGAAATTGCATCTCTGCCCAAAACTAAGTTGATATGAAGCAATTCAGAAGAAAAATAGTATTGATACAAGGTCTATAAGTTAGATATAGGCTAAATAACAAGCCATTGATCAGAAGCAATTTATTATTGATGTAGGGATATACCATAGGTTATAGAAGAATTGCATGTCCATGCTATCATGTGGGCTATGTCACTGGAACGAGAAAAGCCTTTGTCCTTTTGCTTAAGAAGCTGGCATTTGGAAACCGGCCAACTCTTTTGCTCTTTTGTCCGGGTAGGACTAGAAATTCCTCCTCGAAGGAACATGGCCAGCTTGCCATTAAATCTTTTTTTCGATGTCCGTGAAAAGTCACATCGGTATCAAAAAATATGACAGCTATGGTTAGGCTATGGTTATCTGCATGGTGATAGTGTGTGATGAGATCGTCCATTTCGGAAGTAACACCATTTATCTTTCCAAGAATATCCGGATGTGCTTCTTAGATAATAAACAAATGAAATAATCCCGGGAAGAGGTTGCGATTAATGCGTATCTATAATATAAGAAAGCTTACCTTGGACCAAAGTAGTTCTGGAGCAATGGAAATTTTAGTACTTAGAGAGTGTGCATTGGAGAAGGAAACTCAAACTTCAATCCATTTCCCAAGATATTTTTGGAAAGTTTATATGAATTCTATACACAAGTGCATGAACGTCTTAAATATTGACCAAGTGCACGAAATATTGGCCATTGTCTTGTTAGAACTATGTATTAGAACCATGGGTGAATTATGTAGTAGAACTATGAGTATATATTTATGCATATTTTGGCAGACGCCATTGACTTCTGGGTGTTCCGTGCAGAAACTTTCCCTCCAGTTTCAACTAGAAAATCACAAAGCAACAATGAGAAGCGAAAACTTGCCCTCCAGTTTCAACTAGAAAATCACAAAGCAACAATGAGAAAAGATGGCACGCACGCCAAACCTCCATAGATTTTAATATAATCCATTTTCTACATCGGCAAAGTTCCACTCCATTAGTTCATTTGAGTTATCAAGTAAAATTTTAATTCAATAACTTACATGAAGTCCACTCTAGTGCTTCCAAACAATTATCATGAATCTACTATTCTTTGTATAAGTCAAAGCTTATATGCTTCCAGAGTACTACTCTATGCAAAACTGGTTAAAATGGCTAGTTAGGAAACTCTGCACTAGCTTGATGCATGAGCGGAGCTTCTGGCACTCTGGCATATGCCTGAAGGGAGCTAAACTGAGATTTGGAAATGGGTGTGAAAGTCTTATTTCCATTTTAAAAAAATTGGCAAATCTTGGTCTGCCTGTTACATACCTTGATTCTGCTCATTGATCACTCTGCTGCTCGGTTATCTTATGAGTACTATGATATTAGCTGCCCTGATGCTGAAAAAATAGCCAAATCAGTCCTAGAGCACCATATCATTTCAGATCAACATGCCCTGCTGCCCTCCTACTTTTAATCTTTCATGACTGTCAAGTTGGGGTATATACCTTGCATCTCCAAATGTTTATTGTTGTTCCTTTATAGAACAACTTGATAATGAAGCACTGCTCCATAGCCTGTGGCACTGCTCCATTCCAAAGATATAAAATCCCCTTTTGCATTCTAAGAATATCTTTCACACCATTCCACAGATATACAAACCCCCCTTTGCAGGAGTTAGTCGGGGAAGAGAAATGTTCGCGGCGGCCTTGGCCGCCGCGATAAATTTCTTGTATATATAATATATATTGAATACTTTTTTGTTTGGATAATTAATTTTTTTTTTCTAGGTGGCCTATTGATTCCTATAACTTTTAGTTTCGGATAGTCTCATTTTTTTCGACATGTTTTTTTTGCATTGGACATGACACTAAAAGAGGGGCATTAATGTATGTTTTGTGGTGACTTGCTCTAGAATTGTGCATGTACGTAGAAATTTTGCCCTAAGCCTAGATAACATCCAATTATAAACATAGCGATCTAAAAAAATATTCTAATATGGACCTTAGTGGCAACCATAATAATATATAAATGTCAACACATTTGTGTTGAATTTGCTCTATTTTTTTCAGCAGACCAAACTTGGACAAAATTCCTTAAGAATGATTCCATTCTTTGAAAGAAGTTACAATGCCTGTGATGAATTAAATTGCACCAAAAAAAAAAAAAAAAAAAAAAAAAAAAAAACCCATCAAATTACCTTGGAAGATACGAATCTGGATTGTTGAGACAACACGCAATCCATCCATGGTATTATTCTTTCCTGAACTCCAAAGAACTAAAATGCCTTCTCTTTAGATAGATAAACTATATAATATCAATCAGTTGAAAAGCATGGAGAACTGTTTAAAACAAAGCACACAATTCTAGGAATTGAAGTGAAGAGGTCAACAAAACAAAGTCCTTAGCGAGAGTATATTGTCTTGAAGGCGGCATTCTAGAAAGCCAAATGAACTTTTATTCTGTTCCTAGAAGCTTGATGTTTCCACCATTTGATATGGTACAAAGCTAAAAGAAGCATTAGTTGGAGAATTCCAGCATTTCATGCATTACATGGCCTATGCATTACACGACTTCTAATGGAATATAATGGTAAAGGTAAGACTCATGGATGAGCCAGAAAAAAAAAAGATAAAGACGAAAATGAACCCCAAAGTTGAGGGCTCTGGAACGGATCTAATATGCCCACAATCTGTACAAAAGATTTGGTACGATGCATTTTTAAATGTGAAAACCTCTTACACCAATCTCTATTAGATGCACCGAGATACATTTGAAAGCAAAACAACACGATTAATAAGAAAGATTCAAAAGTTTCATATTTTTACTTTTGGCAAGAAAACAAATTATTAACGTGAATTAGAAAGAGTTCTAAAAAAAATATAAGTGTTGCTCTTCTATTCTATTCTATTCTATTCTATTCTTTTGATCAAACTGTCATTAAGTAGCATTACAAACCTAGAGCGATAGACCTTAGTGGAGCATATATGACATTAAGAGTTGGTAGATACAACCATCTCAAAGTTCCAAACCATTACAAATACGGGGGATCAAAAAATAAGTGAAAATATATCTGGTTCCTTGTGTGTCAATCCTCTTTCGCTACGTTAGATTTGTTGGATGCCATGTTTATTTTGCTTCACACCTGCATGACATCTTCAACGCACACCCGGTATATATAAAACAAAATTTGCATGCTCCCAAATAAGAGGCCCGGTGCGGTTTAATTCCAGTCCCCAAAGAAGAATCGAACAATTTCCAAAGACTTCAGTGTCTTACATAAGGCCAATCATTTATTAATATACTCAGAAATAAAAAATGAGCTCAGTAAACCTCAGGCTCATTACTTGTCCCATTTGTCGAGAGCATGTTTGCGTATGCAAGCCTTTGCACACACACTTATAAGAAACAAAACACTAAAGTAGATCCTTTTTCAATGTAACTGAAGCACATAACATAAATTGGTGGCAGCTTTTAGCTACCTTGTGGAACTTTAAATATGTGATTTTAAGAAATTGCATCAATGGCCACATTATTGTAGAAATAGAGTTAGTTGGATTTGTGATGACAAATATAGACATTCATCAGTGAGCATGAAAACATGTTTTAAGGCCATAAATATTTACATGTGGATGTTAAGCAATCTGTTTCCTAGCTATATCCTAGATATCTAGCTATATCCTTAAGAGGACAAACCCAAACAACTTCAGGAAACATTCATGTTGAGGAAGAAAATAACATTGAGTAGAGTGAGTGGAGCCAGCCAACTTCAGGAAAAGCATTCATATTTGTCTGTCAGGATTCTGCACATGGCTTGCATGCTTTTTGTCTTTATTCAGATCAGGTTTCTAAATCAGGTTTGATCTAAGACGTATGCTTATGATTCCATGGAAGTCGTAGATAGTATAAACCTTCTATTTGGTACACTCAAATTCTCAAAATTAAGGAATGGAACAAAAGAAGTGTCTAAGATGCTTGTAAAAGTTCTGATATATATTGAAAATGGTTACATACAAATTTGGTTACATACAAATTTGTGATTGTATTAGATACAAGTTCTACACTTTATATGGAGTAAGATCTATTAGAGAAAGTACGTATCATCTTTTTCTTATAATGTATTTTTTATTGTGTCATGTTTGTACACTTTCCATTCTTGCCCTAAGTATCGGCCGGACTAATTAGGTATAGACTTGTAATTACGTGTACAATGAAGCTTATCCAATTGGTAACAATTACAATTTATTGTTTGCTCACATGTAGCAAGGTCATAAATTGCTATGCCGTGTCTATGAATTCTGGAGGCTAAGACCTACTTGTTCCTTATTCTTGATCTCACCAAGCAAACATGTTGTCTTTGACCATGTCCTTTTTTCAACTCCAGTAGTCTAAGATGTGGTGGGTGTCTTTGACATCACATCCGTTGGTCTTGTTCGGTTGAATTATGCATCACAACCGGTAATTTGAATACGGTTAGCATGGCATCATAAATGATTTTAAATTCTCTTGCGATATTCTTTGAAGTGCGAGAATGTTTTATCTTCATATAATAAGCTACAAGAAAATGGCATGAAAGTTCCAATTTGGGTGGTTGCAAAAATTACCGATTTTATGTATGCTTTGTACTCCACCTTAACAACGGCATCATCTTCGACTTTCACCATTCTAGGAATGTCCCTGTGGTGTTCCGGAGCGACTATTTGGGAGGAAGAAGAGATATGCACCGGCTAAAAACTTTCTATAGTCCATAATCAAATAGCTTGTTCCTTTTTTTTTTCATAGATACATCAGGTAAGAAGCTATCCCCTGTAGCCAAGAAATGTTATTCGGTCTTGGTGGCTCGACCGCCTCCACAATCAATGCTTGTTACATCCGCAAGGAAAATCTTATCGGACTAAACACCGGTTAGGTTTGGTTTCCAAAGTGGTCGCCAAGCAACAAACCACCCACATTTTTGTAAGCATTGGCATATTCCAGGCATATACTGGCATATACCTGGAATATGCCATAAACCCACATCCCTAGGGGCAACCCAAAAAGAAGAAGAGAAAATGCTCTTCATATCTTCAAAACCATGCTAAAATGCAAAAATGCAAACTAGGGACTTTTTTAGTATACAAAGAGATTGATATGATATGAAATGCATTTTTTGGCTTCAAAATATCCCATCGTGGCAGCTTTTTAGCAAATATAGAAAATATGCATTTAGCTGCCTTTGCATACTATACAAGCCTTGGAAAATACAATAGTTTTTTTGAATGGCTTATTGGTTGGAGTTTATAATTTTCTAAAGACCTATAATATTGGGTCGACTAAAATATTAGGGCTTTTCCAAAGAAAACATGGTGGCGCCAAAACGGTCGCCCAAAAGGGCATAGCCAGATCGATGGGTTTTGCTTGAGATCGATGGTAAGAGAGATGATGATCTATTGCAGTCTAAGCTATGGCCTCTGAAGGTATGATCTTGCTTCAAGGCTTATGTTATGAAGCAGATCGGTTTGCAGTTTGATAGTAATGGTAGAGCATCAAGAAATATCGATGCTTATTGCTTGTTTTAGAGCCAACTTTGCTTGTGGCAGCTGAAAAATAGATATGCATATACAGGTTTACAAACTAGGTGCGGTCAAAATGCACAAACAAACTTATGTTGGATGTTGTGAAGTAGCTCTGGCTTTAAACTATCATCAAATAATATATGGATGGCATACATACGTGGCTTTAATCTAAGCGACAGAGAATATATCGGCATCGTGAAGTACCGTGGCTTAAAAATGTCCAAGATAGGGTCGGTAATAGCGGTTATTTATAACCTGGATCCAAAGGCAAGGTAAAAGAGATGTTATTTCTGCCATATGCTCGTGATTTTGACCTGCTTGAAATGGTTTCTTGCTCGTTTGGTTATTCTTTTTTATAATATGATGAGCTTCTACATTTTTAAGTTTTCAATAATTGTCATGGCTTTGCCAGGATACTTGCATGTGGCTGCTTATTGTTTATGCACGAGCTTGCTCTGGTAGGTATGTGTGGACTGCAGTGCCTGTGTGGTTGTTTCAAACTAGAAGAATGTCTAGATATAAGCAGAATAAGTGGAGCTTTCTAAATCAGGTCGTAGATAGTATAAACCTTCTATTTGGTACACTCAAATTCTCAAAGGAACAAAAGAAGTGTCTAAGATGCTTGTAAAAGTTCTGATATATAGCAATCGACACATAACTATCATTAACATTAATTAATATAGACCATTGCATCCAACACATTTAAATCAAAATCCCCCTGAAACCCCCTTTGGTTTGGGTGCATATTCACACGGGGGGTGACTCCGGGCAACGAGAGCTGTTGGATAGGCATATTCACCCCTTATTCCTTAATCTACACCGTACGTAAAGTTCCTCGTTTGTGGGGTATTCAAGTACAAAATTTGCTATACTGTATAACAAGATTCGCAAAATACTATAAGATTTCAAGCGGAATACTATATGGTGTTGATTTCGTACGTGCAAAATACAATTATGAGGGCTCTTGCCCTCGCCACCCCCGTGAATATGCACCCAAACCAAAGGGGGTTTAAGGGGGATTTTAATTTAAATGTGTTGGACCCAATGGTTGTGTTAATTAATGTCAATGGTAGTTATGTGTTGGTTGTTGATGTCAATGGTTGTTATGTGTTGGTCGTTATATGTTGGGGGATTTAATTTTTATATGTTGGATGTTAATGGTTTGTGTTGCAAGAAAATTTTTTTTGCCTTCTTCTAAACCTTAGGGACGCCACCCCCCTCCCGTGTGACAAAAATTTTAGAATTCAAACCCGAAAAAAAAACTAGAATTCATTTGAGGCTTTCATCACATGACTTTGTAGCTTTTGAATTTCATCACAATAAAACAAATAGAACATAAGTAAAAGTTACCATAAAGATAGAGCAGATTGATCCCATTATTCTCGAAAGTCATAAAGTTTGCAACACCCATACACAAACATTTTTCAACCGAATTTAACAAATGCCAGCGTTTGGCCTCCATGGATTCTTGTGGTGAGAAACCAAAGTGGGGAACTTTTCTGCTTGTTAGCAAAAGGATCTAGAAGCCTTGGAATTTGCTTAATAACTGCCTCAAAATCTAAAAATGCATGGTAATTGTTTGCAAGCTTCATTCGGAATGAGCCATAAAACAATATCCAATAGCGCAATCCTGTATTAATCAGTTAGTAGGATGTGAAAACCTACCAAACCCGGCCGAAAAATTGCTGTTTTAGCATAGATAACTTTACCAAACATATCCATATCATACACTATCAAAAAGATCTCGGAGAGAGCTTTCCAACGCAATAAAAATCATCCAAAACGAGCTCGGATCAAAAGTTATGATAAGAAATGTGTTGCCGGCGGGGAAACTGCACTACATGCGCCCTTCAAGCCCTTCATGTGCCCATTATGCACCACACACACAAAAAGAGGGCTTTTCTTGTGAGCCATTGGTTGTTGACCATTATGCACCACACGCACAAAAAAGGGACCTTTGTTGTCAGCCATTGGTTGTTGACCATTATGCACCACACGCACAAAAAAAGGGCTTTTGTTGTGAGCCATTAGTTGTTGACCATTGAAAAAAAAAGGGCTAAAATCAATGGCTCGTAAATGGTGCACTCTAGATGTACGCATTAGTACATCCATTTGAATACATCACTAAATCATAGGAAAACCTTTAGTGAAAAGCGCATAAAAAACACAAAGAAAACCCCCCGCTATTATGCTACATATTCACACGGAGGGTTACTCGGGGCAACGAGAGTCGCTTTGATGGGCATATTTGCCCTTTATTCCAAGATCCGACTGTACATAGCGATCCTCGCTTGTGGGGTATGCATATACAAGTTTTTGTATACTGTATATTAAGATTTGCAAAATACTGTAAGGTTTGAGATAATGTACTTGATGGTCGAGCAAAATCAATCTGTCGAGCAAAATGTGTCTCTCTCGTCAAAATTTAAAAATGTATATATATAACTCCAAAGAAATCAAATGAATAAGCATTACAATTCACTAACTTACCTGCACACCTAACAATAACCATGCACATAAGATGTGACTTCAATTCTAGAAACAACTCCACTTGTAATCGATATTGTGTCGCCACCAATTGGATAGCCAACTACAAAGAATAAAGATCCCATCAAACGTGGTAATACTCCAAACTCAACAGAACTCACCCACCATTCTGACATAAAGAATCGAGCTGTAGCAACATCAAACTTGGAGGGATCCTTAAAAATTCTTTAACCTGATCTGCCTGTGGATATGAATATTCTCATTGCAAGGGCAAATCGAAAAGAACATTTTTATACCTAATTGACGAAGAAATGAGCGATTCTGTGCCAAAGTAGGGTATCCCACGCCAATGACAATGCAACCACCATTGAAACACCGTAAGAGAACTTAGCCATCGATCATCCTCACCAAGTCAAGGACCGCAGGATCAAAAACCCAACCATAAGAAAATGGACGAATGCCAAGCTTTGCAAGCAAAGTTGCCTCAGATGAACCAACTTTATCTCCTTTTTTAATCAGATCCACATTGGACACAATTTCCACAGTTCTCTTATTAATCTTTGTGGGAATGTTAAGAACATGGAAGAAGGACGCTTTGAGAAGGATCAAGCCCCGTGGTTTCCGTGGAGGTATGGTCACATCAATTGGGGCTACAAGCCCAACACGAAAGGTGTGCACCCACCTTGTACTTGGCAACTTCTTCTCGACTTCCTTTAGATCCCCTTTTGTAAAAATAAGTCCCACGCTGCCCAAGAGAAGAGATATCGATTCAAAACAGTACCAGATTTCCAGTTTTCTCTGCGAACTCGAATGGTTCTTTTCATCATGGTATTCTTCCCCATAAGTACGACATGATTCTCGGCCTTAAACCCTTCCCCGATTTGTCGCATTTGAGTAGACCCAACATTATCCGCTACACGTATCAAAGCCTTGGAGTACTCCTCCAAAAGCTCACACATCTTTTCTAAAGTATTATATGTACCTGGGTTATTAGTGATGGCAAATTAAAAAGAGGCCGGAGCACTGCAAAAAGAGAAAGGGAGGTGAATGCCTACCAGAACTAAGAACAGAATCGGATAGCTACAAAGACCGATTATTTGCGTAATACCAAAACAGCCGCCACGGATTTCCGACGATCATAGCTCGACACAAAAAGAAACACCCATTTCTGCAAGTTGAACATTCATTTCTTTTCGATGCTTGCTCCAGCCTTCTTGTTCTCGATGCTTGCTCTAGCCTCACCGAAACACCACCAGCATGTTGCTCCACCTCTGCCGCAGAATTTGTGCCTTCCGCTAGCAAACCCTATCTAGCAAACCCTATTTCTAAATGGCTCGAGGGTTGCATGTGAAGGAGTCTAATAAGCTAATTGAAAAAAAATACAACATGGCCCATGGGTCTAAACCATTGAACAAAAACACTAAAATTAATGTAGGCGATATGCACTCTAGATATACTAATTAGTAGTTCCCATGCAATACGTTTTTGAAATCATATGAAAACCATAGGAAAAATAGTACAAAAATACAAAACCAACCCCTCATTATGCCGGATATGCACCCACTAAAAAGAACAACTAGCGGCGATGCTTTCGTGAATATATGAAAACTTAGTTGTTTCTTTAGTTGTTTGTACACATATGCATCCACTAAAAGAACTAGCGGTGGCGATCGCCATGACAAAGTCTTGTAAGATTTATGATACTTCACACAATTTATTGCATTTCAAAAATTTAACACAATCTCTCGAATGCCATAATTGTGTGAAATATCATAAAATCTTGTATCCGGAAAACAATGGTTCCGCAAGCGAGAAGAGAAAAGAATCTGCGGGGTCCATGATAACCTTTAGAACCGTGCTAGGTCAATGATATCTAGACATCCGTCGCTTTTTTTCCCTTTGAAATCTATGGTGGAACCATGGTACCCATTGCAAAGAAGGTCATGATGTCCGAGGGATGATGTCATTGAACTTGAATATGCATGCGGTTGGAAGCAAGAGTGGATCATGTATCTTGTGAACTCCGCTTCTCTTCCACGGGCTTTTGAATGGTCCGCCATGGTTTGGCCCCTTCGCCGCAAAGATCCCTTCACAAAGAAGATTCGCAACACGAGAAGAGACAAATAGTGTCGAGTTCGAAGCCCATGGAAGGCAAAGATGTTCTCGAGCTACTAAGGTCAACGATTTCTCCTGAATTCTAGGAACGAGCCATCGACAATCTTAAGTATCTCAAGTTGAAAGCAACTGGAATTCCCAATCTTTCTTTCTCTGCCTCTCTGGATCAATGTGGTGTAGTCACTTTCTAGGCTCCATTATTTAGAGAGGCGTGGTTGCAAGACCATCGAAGTTCCCATATGCACTCTCCATGTTCAATGCTCCAGTGTAATATCTCAATGGCATCAGGACTTACCTTGGGCACTATAGTTGGAATCATTGTTCTCACTACAAAGCACAATGGTCGAAACGAAATGGCTACATTTCAGCGTTACCTCCCTCTGGTCACAGCGAGGTTTCCACATGCCTCTTGCATTCGTCTCTTAGGATCAATACAACTTAGCTCCTTGCTAAGCTCTATTGCACAAAGAGATGAATGCACGGTGAATTCTTGGAAATCTTGTTGTAAGAGTGGATCATGTATCTTGTGAATCTGCTTCATTTTGATGGGCTCTTGAATAGTCTGCCGTCGTTTGACCCCTTCGCACGTAAAGGTCCCTTCAGAGCAAGATTTTGCAGCATGCGAAGAGACAAACGGCGTCAGAGTTTAATAAGCCCGTTGAAGGTTGCGTGCCTCGAGGGCACTAAGGTCTGTGATTGCTTCTAAATTTAAGAAACTCTTGAACCTTAGATGGTTCTCAAATTATTATGTAATTTTTATGAAAGTGAAAATAACAAATGAAGAGAGATACAAATGAAATGACAAAATTTATTGTTTTATTCACAAGTTGTTTATTCTTCCACGTCTGTTAGATACTGCCATCGACACTGGAGAGTCAACTGGATCAAGACATGTGATTAATTCCTCGACAAAACTTGTTGTATTGATGGGAGCAAGATCACCCACCCTCTCGTGGTCAAATTCTTCGCTTTTCTTGGCTACCGCTGGATTGATCCAAGAATATGTTTTCTAGGTCATCTTTGTCGCTGACTTAAATTGGTGCATTGAATGTCCGTACAAACGTGGATCCAAAGCAAGTACTAACAAGGTTTGAGGTGTTGGCCTTCTCGCTGTTTCATCCGCTATTTCAATTGTCTTGGCCATTCCTTTCTCGCCCATGCTACACCTTTTGACCCTAGCCCACCCTCTGATTGGTACGTTGGCGCAACAAGAGGGATGGTGTAGTTGATTTCTTCTGCTTCGTGCTCCCCTGGTTGTCCCTTGTCTTTTTTTGCTATTATTCTTCGTTTTGCGTATCACATCTAATCTTTGTTTTGGTGTGTTATGAGAGATCTTATTTTTTTGTGGTCAAAATAATAATTCAAAAAACATGAATGACATATGAACCATTAAGCATACAGCTCCCATAACACACCAAAACAAGGATTTCAAAATTTTGCTTTATTACTTTTTTGGAATCTTAGAAATTAGGTTTTTAGCACGCCAACCTAACCAAGCGTGCAACCCTCCTTGCAATTCTAGACTATCCACGTGTCACCTCCACATCATAAAAATCTGAGTTGGTATCATCTTCTACCGTTAGATCTCTATTTTATGCATCCTACGGTCATGAAAATTAAAAATTGACTAAAAATGGACACGGAGATGTAAAAGGACGTTGAACTCGTCTGTATTTTTCTCTCTTTCCCAACTGTGCGTCCGGATTAGCCTTGCCGGATTATGTGGATTTACTCTGAGAAATTTGCTCGCCCCAATGGCGTATGGATCATTTAGCTTTGTTTACACATGCAACTGTGGTTTCGCCAAGCATCGGCCTCCCAGTTCAATGGAAATTTGTCCAAGGCAAATCGGCCTACTTTTGGCTTTCGTCCCATGCTTCTCCATTATTGTCATAACCCTAACTTTGCCTCTTTTCAGATTCTTCCTTCCGCTGTGTATTAATGCAACAGAGCTCCTTTGATGGTAGAAAAACCTTACAACCGCATTTCTTGTTCCTTGTCGGGTTATACCGTTTCTATCATCCGACGGGCTGCAAAAGGACCACTTTGCAATTACAATCTTTGCAATTACAATCTTTTTCTTTTCATGTAGGAGTTTCGGTACATAATGCACAGCTTCAAACTTGCAAGGTACAGGTCTTTTTAATTGCATATGATTGCTCTTAGAAATATCTTTGCCTTTGTAGTCTTCATTCCTACTCTAGGCAGCTAAGGTCGCCCCTTGCTTCTTCCATCAACACAAGCTTATCAATACTAGATTATTTCTTTACAAGAATCTAAATTGTTTTACTTATAATCGATGTCGCACTTTGTACAAGCATCCACAATTCCAAGCTGAGATGCATAAGATGAAGGAAGATTTCAAACGACTCTCTTCTCGCAAACTATTAGGGTATTGCGAATGCTTTTTCTCTCTGCTTCTCACCAATAATAAGGCTCAAGCTCTCGAAAAGCTACGAACAAAATATTAACCTAACTAGCCCAAATCAGAGCTTGTTAATAACCTCATTTTGATTATGCTTAAGCTTTTGCTGCTATTCTTTCCTTCCCATTTTGCTAGCATTACGCCTTTTCTCCAAGAACTCTTTGTTTCAAGGCCCATGTACGCGGAAAATCCTCGTCGTAAGAGGTTGCAATGGACTGCATACAAGGCATGGGCCCGATTGATCTCGTGAAAACACCACTACATACCTCATCCATTGGGCTCATCGACCGAGTTTTTCATTGTACAAAGGTCTGTAGGCAAGCCTCCGCATCATAAAGTCCCCGATGATTATTTGTTGGGAAGTATAAGAATCTTTTTTTTACCTAGATGGAAGACAAGATAGAGCCTCAAATACTCATTTTATGGTCAGTGTACATGCACCTTTAAGCCTCGAATGGGATACTTTAAATTTTTGTTTGAGTCCCTTTCCTTTCAATCCTATTAATTATTAATGCTCCACTTCGCCTCATACTTGCATCATCCATAGAAAACGTAAACTTGCTCAAAACTTAAACTTGCCCTTCCAAACAAGAATGTTGCCTCCCATCTTCATTGAGCATGGTGCATTTGTCTTGTCATCCGAATTTATTCATGTAACACTATTTGTCCGCATCTTCACACCTGCTCAAGTGTTTAGAAGCATAAACGGGTGCTATTTCTCGACAAAGGTGGATCGCTAAAAGCAGTGAATTGACACTTCTTTCCTGGGCTGCAATGGAGAGCGATGCCGCTACTTATGCATCCCTTCTTAGGCAAAGGTGTATCAAAGAAAAGGCTTTCGTATTATTGGGTAAGTGCGTTCATGCCGCTAGTAGAAATGGATTTCAGCAAGAGAGAATAATGTGTAATTTACTTTTGAGATATATTGTAAATGTGGGTCTCAGAATGCAAGCATAGAAGGTTTTGTCTCCATAAAAATGTGTACTCTTGGACTATCACGATTGTGTCTTATCTGCGGCAGCTTGATTTATTCAAAGAAATTGCAGATGGGAGGTTTGAAACCCAATATAATATCCCCGATGCCATGATTGCCGCTTATGCACATTATGGGCAAAACCATATTTGCTAGATAGTTTAGTCACCGCTTTGGAAAGAATGCAAAAGTTCTCCAACAATCAAAATGATCAGAGATCGGAAAAGCATACGGCACTGGGTTCCATCCATCATTTATCTCATTCACAACAATGTACAATTGGTAACTCTCACATATGTGGACACATCAACATACCAAATTATGGAAAATCTCAAAATTATCACAACCGGCGCCTTATTTCGTAAGACAATTTTATAGTGAGATACCAATACCGAAATATAGTACCTAGTTTGATCCGACATTTGGGCATCTGCCTTGCGTGGCCTTTTTAAAAAGGAGGCTTTCAAATTTGCAAAGGGATAGCTATAATTTTGTTGGCACTTGGAACAACTACAAGCTAGGTTTGAATGGGCAAAGAGGAATCGGTGTATGGACAAGGCCTATACAGCTACCTCTCGACCTTGTACCGCAGATAAAGGGTTGTGGCGAAGCCTGACCGTGGCAAACTTTTCTTTGCACCAATACAGGGGGTATATGTTTGGTATATTGTCACCGCCTTTCAAAGATCGCCAGAGTTTACACGGAGTTCCTAATGAAGAAGGATTATGATTTCCGTATTGGCAAAACTTGCAACTCTATACATGCTTCCGACACGCCCATTATATGCTAGGTTTATGCCACATCAATGGCTATGCTATTAACAATGGTGCTATCGGGCCTCTCCTTTTCCTTCCGACCTACCTTGCGTGTTCTCCACAATCTTTTGTGCATGTCACTTCAAATGTACTTTACACCAAAGACACTTCTTGATTGCTTATCCCGCCTTTACAACTACCACAACGTCAAGGCAATCGTGACATCATATTGCGGAACATAAATATGTATTTATTCTTATTATTCCTTTATTGTTTACACAAAGTCATCGTGGCAATTACCGGCAATATTTCCTGTGCAATATTTCTTGGCAAGCTTAGGAAATGGGATGCTACTTTGATGTGTCATAGACAAATGTTCTTATGTCAGGAATGGTGAGTCAATTTCCATTACATCCGCAATAAATCCAATGAATTGATGTTTTAGTTTAGGGGGCTAGGCTATTCTTGAGTGTAGTCTAGGCCTAATTTTTTTCATATATTGATTTATCTTCGATGCATATTAACTTATATCCGATGCGGTGGCCATCGCCATCAAGTATCCTCACACCCCTTGAAATATACAATCGATCTCTCGCTTGCCAACATGCACTCAATATTTATGTCACTGGAAATGATAATAACATTCATTGCTTAATATGTTTATAAGAAATATTCATTGCTCATTATTACAAGAAATATACCATGCAAAGATTAAATCAACAATCTCATATCCCGCTTCCAAAACTAAGAAATACCGGTACCTTAAATGGAGGGTATTATCTAAAGTATCCAAGCAACATATGCTATTTCATATACAATAAATTTCAATACAATTTTGCCCTAATACACCTTGCTCTAATCTTCTTTATGCTTTTATTTTCTATGGCTGTATGCGTGCCTTTTTGCTAGTTTCTTTTGTCCGTTTTAGTTTGTGGTTTGAAAGACAAAGTACAAGGCGGCCAATTTCTTTATTTTATTCACTCATTCTCTTCTTTAAGTATATTCCTTTTTAATAAATTTGTGAAATTCGCCTCTCATTATTTCTTTAACACGCTTCTTTTTTTCTTTCCTTTTGTTTTACTTACTAGAGAAGCAAGATTTGAAAACGATTTAGCAACTTGATGAGTTAATATATGAAGCATTTCATTTACCAAAGTATGAAATACTTGATAGTGCTTTATTGAAATCCATACAAAAGAATTTGAAATTTTATTTGGGCCGCTCAACGAACATAGTTTCTGCTTAAATCCCCGAAATGGCACGCATTTTAGATCCATTTGAAAAATGCACCATCCGAAAATGCTACTTCTCTGGAGCTTTCCATGGCGACACTCGTGCTTTTAATGCTCACTGATTTCGAAGACAAAAAGCCATGGCCTCTTGTTCATACCACAAAACACAAGAGGGTCGAAAACCCCTTCTAAGAAATTAGAAACGGGCTTTGTATGATTGGTCGTCCTTGAGAATTATTGTTGGAATTGTTGTCATGCCATATTGATAATTAATAATTGAACAGAGGGAGTCGTGGCAGCAGCGTGAAGCATCCGCCTCGGGTAAAGCTTTGAGAGAGATCGGCTTGTGGTCGGGTCATTTCGGTTCGGATCGGATTTGGAAGCACAGTGATTTTGAGCATAGCCATAGCTTCATAATCGATGTAGATGTATGTAAACAGCCTATAGTTGAAAAGCTCAATTATCGCCAAAGATATAAGAAATGCATATCATCTTGGTAGCTTCAAACATGCTTGTCAACTTACCATTCTAGGATGGATTGTAGTCAAGAAAATTGTTGTGAAATCACAGTTTAGAACATCTCTTCCATAGACCTGCAGAAGATTTGGAAACAGAGCACGATAAGAAATAGCTACAAAGAAAATAAACTATTTACCTCAAACATACCTTTTGTGATGGAACATGAGCAAGCAAGAACCCGAACTTCTAATTGCTCTTTCCTTATAAATTGCTCTTTTGTTGATAGTTCATCAAGTACCGCTTTGGTTTCTATCAAAAGGATGAATATGAAACGAAGAATGAGGAAAGCAAAGATCTACTACCCGATTAAAATAATAGGGTCAACCTCACATGTAGAACATGATCGTGTCATTCATGCAAACAAATCAAAATAAGCACATCGCAATGAGACCATTTTGAATAGACATTGCAACTGCATTTCTTGCATGCATTCCGTGATGGATTCAAACGTCTCAAACTCGTGATACATAAGGCACCCGGACCTGATGCATAGGATGTCAAGAATCAATAAAAATGACGATTTGGAAAGAATGGATTAAGTGGAATCAACGATAAGAACTCATCAAAAATAACAAATTGCAAAGATGTGATGCATTACAATAAAAAAGTGAAAGCCATATAAGAATCGAAAATAATCAAAGAATCAAATGCAAGTGCATTGATACATTGTAATGCGTAACTACCGCCAAGACATATTTTCAAGTAGACCAAACGAAGAACTAAAATAGATAAATTGCGGATGGACAACTACTAAAACTATTAGCCTATAAATACTAATGAGAAGAATTGAGACAAATCGATAGAATTGCTCGTGTCATTAATGCTCGTTAATGTCAAGTACCTTCCAATACAACCAAGATCGGATCCATTAAAATCATCATGAACCAAAGATAATTAGTGCTTTCTCGCAGAATAAGTTAGCATGTCATTATACAATTTAATGCCCCAAAAAGCAACATGTAACCAAATAGATAGACAAACATGGCAACATCCTTGAAATATTTTCACATTCAACAAAAGCATTATTGAAAGAATCATGTGTATTGAAAGAGCTTGGTTCTAGCAAGAATTATTCCATAGTAGAAAACGGTGCAACATAAAGTACCTAAGTAAGATATAATCTGCCTTATTATTCTTAGTTTGAGGTGCATATTTCTCATCAAATATATCACCAACTCGACATAGAAGCTCGGGACTAAGAAAACACCGGATTATCTCAAGAAAATAATTGAATCTCACCATCATGCATCAAACGAGAAGTCGGGGACTAAAAAATGCATATCATGCAATAAAGTTTGTTGCTTATGTATAAATTCCCCGACTTGCCTCACCGGCCTCAAAACCGAAGATGCATCTCCTACCAATGTAATCAAACAAAATAATAATCGACATGATAGACACACAAAATAGATGTGAACAGGGAAAACAGAAAAAATAGTGGGAAGAGGGGAAACGGAATTAACCCGCCAAAAAAACTATGATCGCCGATGAAAATGTAGCAACAAAATGAAGCCACGCTCACCGCTATTTCTCCATTTTTACTCCTTGGAGGTTCTCAAGGCTCTTCTTGTTTTGAACCATGGTTCTCGCCATGGTTCTCGCCATGGTTTTGAACCATGGTTCTCGCCATGGCCAGCTATGAGACGCTGAAATAGAAAAGGAAGGGGACGATAATTGAGAAGCTACTGAGAGGAGAGAGGCCGCATCCAAGGAGCTGATGTTGCATAAGATCACAAAGCAGTATTTGAGAACAATAGTGACCTCGAAATACGCATAGAAGATAGTGTTCTTCATCGCACCCTTCAAGAAGCATCGGTTGCAAGCTAGATTCGCTGGCGTGTCCGGAGTTGAACGCCAACGAGCTTTTAACATACAAACAAATGGACAAATGGCTATGGAGTCGCAGGTTCCGAGATCGACATAACATTGAGGGCCATAAAATATGGCAAAAAGAGATGTTGAACTGCTGTTGGTATGTGAGGATGGCCATGACCTTTACCGCTAAGGAAAAGCATTGCCCATCCCGCCATGAGACAATGGATAAGGTAGATTTGAAATATAATCAAAGATGTTCATGATCATGAGGATAAAATGAAAAGAACGGAACATGATTGGAAGACACTAGAGCCGCATTTAAATTTTCCTAGTCGATTTCAAAATAAAACGGATAATGCCGCTCTATTGAGGTACATTAGTCTTGCTCTCTCTCAGAATCGTTATTTTAATGCGCCAAAATCCAGTCCTCATGTCTTTTATCTTCTCCCACGATCGTGATACCCGAGGGCTTTGAAGGTCGCATGGACAAGCTCTAAGGCTTCATCCACGAGGCTTTGAAGGTCGTGGATACCGGCCGAGGCTTTGGGCCCGTGTTTTTAGAGTGAAAAGTGCTACGCTATTGACGAACTATTACGTAGTAATATATGTCTTTTTTTTTGTGACAAATAAAATTACGTAAGCCAAGTTTAGTGTACAAGGTATCCTGGGCTGATGACTTCATTTTACAATGAGGAAGTGTCGAACAAGTATTTAACTTCAAGTCATCTTGCCATGCTTTGACCTTACACAGCTTGATAATAACCCGAGGCTTGGAAATGACCTCTTAGGGTCAAGAATGTTAGAAAATGCTCACTTTTTGCACCAAGCAAGCCATGGTTTTCGTGATCAAATTAAGCATGGGATTGCAGTCTAATTAAAGGGCCGTGGTGATATATAGCTATTTTAAAACCCTCTCAACTTCCTAAGTATGAATCGAAGATTTAACATACATATGTCAAACCCTCCAAACATATCACACACCTGAGAAGCCGCAAAACGAACCCTAAATATTCCTATGCTAAATGAAAAATTATCCATACCGCTTCACCGATTGAAGAAACGAGAATTCCACCGCTTTTATCGGTTTGAAGTGAAGCGCCATGTTTTCTTGACTCCGTGGGCCCGAAAGAGATGCCATCGGATTGAACCCTCGTAGCTCTCTGCTCGATGTCCGTGATCCTCGTTGGCTGCTTTCGTTGTCGAAATCACTCAAAGGTTTCGCTCCCAAAGGGAACAGTTCCTTTCCTTCAATGGCTTGGAAGCTATAATAGGGCCAAAGAAACATCTTTAGATGGAATGGCCCAAAGAGAAAAAATCTTCCTATAAAAGTTGGAAGAGAATGTTGTTTGTAGCGAAGTAGCCTAGCAAAGCAATAATGAAGATGCTTGTAGCCTTATGTTTGATGATGATGACAACGACGATATATTTCTCAAACAAAGAAGACATCCAGTTTCCTTGACATTAAGGTTTCCATATATGCACAATGAGGTGGTGAGAGATATGGAGTTTGTTCCTCTTGCCGAAATTGCTCATCCTCCAATCATTACAATCGATTGGGGTAAGGATAATAGCTCAACACCACCAACAACACAAACGCCCATAGTTAACTCAACATCTCCAACTCTAGCTCCAGCTCGAAAGCACCCAAGATCGGCACCCAGAGAATCATTTGGAGCTTCAGCACTAGAATCATTTGTAACTTGGGAAGTACCTTCTAATAACTTCTACTCATTGATTGCCATTGATAGATTTGCCATCTCCATCGCCAATCCTCAACCTCACCCTCCTCACCACCCCATACCTCATCCTCATTCACAACCCAAATCGTTTCCTCATCCTTATACTTACCCCAAACATCCCAAATCTCATCCCCGGCCCCCTCGCTCATCCTAAACCTCATCCTCGTCCTCATCCTCACCCCAAACATTCCAAATCTCATCCGCATCCTCCTCCTCCTCCTCACCCCAAATCTCATCCCCATCCTCGTCCTCATCCCCATCCTCATCCTCTTGTGCCGCCTAGGCATCAACCTCATCATTTGGAGCACAAAGATATCTATGTGCATTATTGGATTGTAGACATTCCTGAAGGAGCGAATGATGTTTCTTCTGGAAAGGTTTATTATTCTTATCAAAAACCCGGTCCCTATGATGGTGATAATGGCTATCATACAATTGAATTTCACTTGGTGAAGCAACTGCAACCAGGATTCTTTCACATGCCTAAATATCAACCACGACATCTGCCAGAAACTATCACCTCATCTCACTACCCCTTAGACTGGAGTAATGATGTTGCGAATACTAGTTTTATTTGTTCTTCTAGGAGGATTTTCCGCTGAAGGCATTGTGTAAATGTCTTTAGGTTTTTGTATAGGAATTTATATATATAATATATATTGAATACTTTTTTGTGTCTTCTAAACATATATAAGTCTGTTTGAATTTTTGTTTGATGGAATATTTCCGTTCCAAGAAAAAACCTTGGAGCACCACGTGTACTTCAAAAATTCAAAAATACAGTTAAAAAAAAATTAAATGGATTGACTGCGTGACGTCACGTTATGATCCATTGTAATCGGCTCTGGATCTGAGCAAAAAAGGGTAAAATCTGCGATTTCTTCCTCTGCAAGCAAATTTCTTGGATGCTAATCTGCTCTTCCTATGATGCCCGCTGTGGGCGATTGTGTGCTCCATACTTCTAAGCTTGAATGTAAAAGGTAATGAGAAGGCGTGGTCGGCTTTACGAACTGCGCAGATGGCTGGCTTTCAACCAAGCTCTGGTTTTGGTTTTGGGCTCCAAGCATCACTAAGGATGTTGATCTATCTTTCACTAGGCTGTTCCGACCACCCATCCTACGCCAAATAAATCAAGATCCCCTGTTCTTCTATGCCCCGGGCCTCCTAAATCCGCTGCCCCTTTTGTGTAAAACCAGGTAAGCGTTAGTTCAAGCTTAGTTTCGTAGTTTAGTTTCATTGGGCATGGCAAATGTAAAGTTTACTTGAGCTTAGCATTCTTCTCTGAGAGTTAAATTCGCCCATATCTCTGCCTATATTGTTCTTTGCGAATCGATTTGGGGCCGTGAAGCCGCATTTTGATTCTAGTGTTAATCTAATGGCATTTCTTTTTTTGGATTGAGCATGAATTAAGCATTCTCATTTTTCTTATTTACTATTTGTTGCATTACTGGGTTTGTTGGAGTTGGCGCCGGCATGTCCGCCATTGTTTCATGTCGCAAATAGGCGTGACTATCTTATTTCTCGCCACTCAAAGTTATTTCGCAAGCTAGCCCATGCAAGATATCTTCTCAAGGCACAAGAAAGAAGTAGATACTTATCTAAGTTTTTGGAAATGAAAGTCCGAGATATGGCAAATTTGCAAAGATGCTTATGCAATATGATCGAATCATAAGCCCGTGAAAAGGGCATGATTTCCACTTTTTCCAGCTTCCTTTCTTTTGGTATCGAGAGCAATTAAGGCTTCAAAAATGATTTGCATCTTTGTACTCTAGATGAAGCCATGTTGTCTTCTGTCATATGCCGGAGTTGTGGACACTGCATCAAGAACAGAGGTGCCAGAGTTTGGAACCTGCAAATGGGCTTTTGATGTTAAAGAGGCATTTGGTTTTGTTAGGGCTTTTTGGTTCACTTTCTACATGGCTTGCCGGACTTGGCCTATGAGCTTGATACTCCAGAAAACTTCGTGAGCAGAGCTGCAATGGGTCTCAATCCTTCTGCCATACTGGCATTCTTATCTTCAATGTTTGCAACATCTCTATCTTTTCATCAGAACTTTGAAGTCTTTTTTGTCTGAGAAACACAATTTTCAGCATAGAAGTCTGACCTTAGCTCCTTGGCATTCATCTTTTCTTTGCTATTTTGTTTTCCAGTTTAGCCAGGCCTTGCTCTCTTTGATATGGTGAGATGATATTTTGCCTTTTTTATCCTTTCAGGATTGGACTTCTATGCAGCCATGATTGCACTTTGCGTGTTGCCAAGCTGAAAGTTATAACCTTTGCCTGATATATAAAAATTCCAAAGATCTGCAAGCATTTATAGGCGGTCAGTTTTGCCATGTGTTTTTTAGCCTAGGCTATGACGATACAGGGGTAGTGCAATTGCAATGGTACAATTGCAACGTCAAACATAGTCGAATCTGGTAAATCATTCTGTGTTATTTTTTATTGTCTTTAGTTTTGTAAAAGCGGCAATTTATTTTACCTAGCTGTGATGTAATACTGATCTTGTGGGGTATGCAAGTACAAAATTTGCTATACTGTATAACAAGATTCGCAAAATACTATAAGATTTCAAGCAGAATACTATATAGTGTTGATTTCATACGTGCAAAATACAATTATGAGGGCTCTCGCTGCCCGGAGTCACCCCCCGTGTGAATATGCACCCAAACCAAAGGGGGTTTAAGGGGGATTTTAATTTAAATGTGTTGGACCCAATGGTTGTGTTAATTAATGTCAATGGTAGTTATGTGTTGGTTGTTAATGTCAATGGTTGTTATGTGTTGGGGGGTTTAATTTTTATATGTTGGATGTTAATGGTTTGTGTTGCAAAAAAATTTGGCCCCTTCTGGGCCTTAAGGACATCACACCCCCCCCCCCAGTGAGACAAAAATTTTAGAATTCAAACCAAAAAAAACTAGAATTCATTTGAGGCTTTCATCACCGTAGCTTTTTGAATTTCATCACAATAAAACAAATAGAACATAAGTAAAAGTTACCATAAAGATAGAGCAGATTGATCCCATTATTCTCAAAGTCATAAAGTTTGCAACACCCATACACACACATTTTTCAACCGAATTTAACAAAGAACCTTTGGCCTCCATGGATTCTTGTGGTGAGAAACCAAAGTGGGAAACTTTTCTGCTTGTTAGCACAAGGATCTAGAAGCCTCAAAATCTAAAAATGCATGGTAATTTTTTGCAGGCTTCATTCGGAATGAGCCATTCCTGTATTAATCAGCTGGTAGGATGTAAAAGCCTACCAAACCCGGCCGGAAAAATTGCTGTTTTAGCATAGATAACTTAACCAAACATATCCATATCATACACTATCAAAAGATCTCGGAGAGAGCTTTCCAACGCAATAAAAATCATCTCAAACAGACCTCGATCAAAAAGTTATGATAAGAAATGTGTTGCCTACGGGAAACCGCACTACATGCGCCCTTCATGTGCCCATTATGCACCACACACACAAAAAGAGGGCTTTTGGTGTGAGCCATTGGTTGTTGACCATTATGCACCACACATACAAAAAAAGAGCTTTTGTTGTGAGCCATTGGTTGTTGACCATTATGCACCACACGCACACAAAAAGGCTTTTGTTGTGAGCCATTGGTTGACCATTGGAAAAAAAGGCTAAAATCAATGGCTCAGAAATGGTGCACTCTAGATGTACGCATTAGTACATCCATTTGAATACATCACGAAATCATAGGAAAACCTTAGTGAAAAGCGTACAAAAACACAAAGAAAACCCCCTGTTATTATGCTACATATAGGCAGCTTATTTTTTTTGCTAGAAAGTGAGCGTTGTAGTTGAACTTTGGCTGGTGTTTTCATTGGCCTGGGGTTTTCACTGGCCAGTATTTGATAGAAGCTGGCAGAGAGACAAGCTAGAGAGACAAGCTATGCTGTAAATGATGTTTAAAAGTTGTTAAATGCTTTCCAATTTGAGGTTGCAAAATTGCTGAAAGTAAATGAGATATTGTTGAAACACTTGAACTATATTTGAAGGGTCTCCAAAATTTTGGTCTTAATGTCCTTTTTATGTAATTTTCTTCTTTGTATGGCCTTTACTTTCTGTTTCTCACAAAGCCTGCATTTATGTGTCAAAACTCATGTAAATGCATGTGCGAAAGGTCATGTAAATGCATGCATAGTTTTTTATATAAGTTATTCTACCATTATTGTTCAAGAAAACAATTGGCTATCGTACAATCTTTGACTTGAGGATGACATCACAACGATTGAATGTTGGCCTCATATGCAAAATTGACCTGATATTTAGGGTCAAAGAGGTAGCTTCTACTACCATGGGAAAATGGATATGAGAAAATGGATCAACTTTTTTAGGTAGGTGAATAATGTGGGTTCAAATGACACCAAGATATGTGACACTGGAATTTGTTGACAATACAAAGTTTTAGACCAAATCCTCCCACCTTTTAATTCCATACAATCATAGGGGCACATGGTCAAAGAGAATCATTCTTATTTATCATACTTTTTCTTCATCAACCTAACAATGTTATTATGAGTTGGATAAGAACCAACATTGTTGTATAATGCTTTTGACTTCTTGGTTTGAATGATACCAAGATGGGCGTTACACAAATCTACCCATGTAAGTAACTTAGAAAAGAGAAATGTTCGCGGCGGCCTTGGCCGCCGCGATAAATTTCTTGTAATAATAAGTTGCATAGGTTATGATGATAATTTGTTTTTTAGTTGATATTTTTCTTCTATTATTGTCTAAATATATACAATAAAGTCTCGTTTTTTTGTCGTTCTTATTTTTCGTCCTCTCGCGATTCTAAATTGAAACACCAAGGCTTTTCTAATTTCCTTTGAGGTGAGTATTAAAAGAAGGCGAGAATTTTGTTTTGTAAGCATGAGTTGACGTGTTGCATTGATATGTAGAAGAAGAGTAATTGAAAAAAACTAGTAACGGGTGCCCGGCGTTGCCGGGCATAAATACGGTTCTAAAATGATGTTGCCTCTTGTTGCATTTGGATAATTAATTTTTTTTTCTAGGTGGCCTATTGATTCCTATAACTTTTAGTTTCGGATAGTCTCATTTTTTTCGACATGTTTTTTTTGCATTGGACATGACACTAAAAGAGGGGCATTAATGTATGTTTTGTGGTGACTTGCTCTAGAATTGTGCATGTACGTAGAAATTTTGCCCTAAGCCTAGATAACATCCAATTATAAACATAGCGATCTAAAAAAATATTCTAATATGGACCTTAGTGACAACCATAATAATATATAAATATCAACACATTTGTGTTGAATTTGCTCTATTTTTTTCAGCAGACCAAACTTGGACAAAATTCCTTAAGAATGATTCCATTCTTTGAAAGAAGTTACAATGCCTGTGATAAATTAAATTGCACAAAAAAAAAAAAAAAAACCCATCAAATTACCTTGGAAGATACGAATCTGGATTGTTGAGACAACCTGCAATCCATGGTATTATTCTTTCCTGAACTCCAAAGAACTAAAATGCCTTCTCTTTAGATAGATAAACTATATAATATCAATCAGTTGAAAAGCATTGAGAACTGTTTAAAACAAAGCACACAATTCTAGGAATTGAAGTGAAGAGGTCAACAAAACAAAGTCCTTAGCGAGAGTATATTGTCTTGAAGGCGGCATTCTAGAAAGCCAAATGAACTTTTATTCTGTTCCTAGAAGCTTGATGTTTCCACCATTTGATATGGTACAAAGCTAAAAGAAGCATTAGTTGGAGAATTCCAGCATTTGATGCATTACATGGCCTATGCATTACACGACTTCTAATGGAATATAATGGTAAAGGTAAGACTCATGGATGAGCAGAAAAAAAAAAGATAAAGACAAAAATGAACCCCAAAGTTGAGGGCTCTGGAACGGATGTAATATGCCCACAATCTGTACAAAAGATTTGGTACGATGCATTTTTAAATGTGAAGATCTCTTACACCAATCTCTATTAGATGCACCGAGATACATTTGAAAGAAAAACAGCACGATTAATAAGAAAGATTCAAAAGTTTCATATTTTTACTTTTGGCAAGAAAACAAATTATTAACGGAATTAGAAAGAGTTGTAAAAAAAAATATAAGTGTTGCTCTTCTATTCTATTCTATTCTATTCTTTTGATCAAACTGTCATTAAGTAGCATTACAAACCTAGAGCGATAGACCTTAATGGAGCATATATGACATTAAGAGTTGGTAGATACAACCATCTCAAAGTTCCAAACCATTACAAATACGGGGGATCAAAAAATAAGTGAAAATATATCTGGTTCCTTGTGTGTCAATCCTCTTTCGCTACATTAGATTTGTTGGATGCCATGTTTATTTTGCTTCACACCTGCATGACATCTTCAACAGACACCAACGGGTATACATAAACAAAATTTGCATGCTCCCAAATAAGAGGCCTGGTGCCAGTTTAATTCTAGTCCCCCAAAGGAGAATCGAACAATTTCCAAAGACTTCAGTATCTTACATAAGGCCAATCATTTATTAATATACTCGAAATAAAAATGAGCTCAAGAAACCTCGTGCTCATTACTTGTCCCATTTGTCGAGAGCATGTTTGCGTATGCAAGCCTTTGCACACACACTTATAAGAAACAAAACACTAAAGTAGATCCTTTTTCAATGTAACTGAAGCACATAACATAAATTGGTGGCAGCTTTAAGCTACCTTGTGAAACTTTAAATATGTGATTTTAAGAAATTGCATCAATGGCCACATTATTGTAGAAATAGAGTTAGTTGGACTGTGACAGCAAATATAGACATTCATCAGTGAGCATGAAAACATGTTTTAAGGCCATAAATATTTACATGTGGATGTTAAGCAATCTGTTTCCTAGCTATATCCTAGATATCTAGCTATATCCTAGGACAAACCCAAACAACTTCAGGAAACATTCATGTTGAGGAAGAAAATAACATTGAGTAGAGTGAGTGGAGCCACCAACTTCGTGAAAAGCATTCATATTTGTCTCCGTCGATTCTTACACATGGCTTGCATGCTTTTTGTCTTTATTCGATCAGGTTTCTAAATCGGGTTTGATCTAAGACGATGCTTATGATTCCATGGAAGTCGAGATAGTATAAACCTTCTATTTGGTACACTCAAATTCTCAAAATTAAGGAATGGAACAAAAGAAGTGTCTAAGATGCTTGTAAAAGTTCTGATATATATTGAAAATGGTTACATACAAATTTGGTTACATACAAATTTGTGATTGTATTAGATACAAGTTCTACACTTTATATGGAGTAAGACCTATTAGAGAAAGTACGATCATCTTTTTTTATAATGTATTTTTTTATTGTGTCATGTTTGTACACTTTCCATTCTTGCCTAAGTATCAGCCGGACTAATTAGGTATAGACTTGTAATTACGTGTACAATGAAGCTTATCTAATTGGTAACAATTACAATTTATTGTTTGCTCACATGTAGCAAGGTCATAAATTGCTATGCCATGTCTATGAATTCTGGAGGCTAAGACCTACTTGTTCCTTATTCTTGATCTCACCAAGCAAACATGTTGTCTTTGACCATGTCCTTTTTTCAACTCCACTAGTCTAAGATGTGGTGGGTGTCTTTGACATCACATCCGCTTGGTCTTGTTCTATTGAATTATGCATCACAACCGGTAATCAATACGCTTAGCATGGCATCATAAATGATTTTAAATTCTCTTGCGGATATTCTTTGAGTCGCGTGCGTAATGTTTTATCTTCATATAATAAGCTACAAGAAAATGGCATTAAAGTTCCAATTTGGGTGGTTGCAGAAAATTCACTACAAGGGATCAACGTCGATAATCGACATTTGTCCGTCGATTGTCGACCTAAACGGGTCGACAATCGACGGTCAACGTCGATCGTCTACGTTGACCAGTCAAACGTCGACCGGTGACCATTGAACGTCGATCATCGACGTTCAGTTGGAGTGACGTGTCGCCTTTGGCCTCGTGGCATGCCTACCTGGTCGCCCGACGGCCGCGTGGCTGTACTCGCGTGGCGTAGAACGTCGATCATCGACGTTGTGTCGATGATGACATGGCATGCGTGGCCTGGCCGATGCCTACGTGGTCCCCCAGTGCCAGCGTGGCTGTGCGCGTGGCGTGGAACGTCGATCATCGACGTTGTGTCGAGATGAAGTTGAATGTGTGGTCTGGCCGAGGTTTGAAGTTGAATGTGTGTTTCTTTCTTTTGCGAAACCGACCTTGTAACTTGCTCCCTAGGGTAATTTCGCCATTCCGGACGATTTGGCAGGGTCGATTTGCCATTCCGGAGCCTCCCCGGTGCCCGAACGACAAGACACTGCGGTTTCTACAAGGCCGACCTCAGGACGCCCCGCGGTTTGACAAGTTCTCCCGAACCGATCTGGAATCTTTTGGGCCTTCCCAAGAGGGGCCCCCGAATCCGAGGATCCAACGGTGGGATAGGGGAACCGGGCCCGAGGGTGGTCATTAGCGTCGCAGCCCCGGGAGCCGCCGCCGGGAAGGGCTGCCTCGGGAACTTTTTGGATCCCGCCTCTATCCCCCGCAAGGTCCCGCCTCGTTTGACTTGGGGAAGGGTGCGGCTGCTGTTGCCACCTGCAGCGGGCTGCCCACCGCTCTAATGCTAACCCTTTGACCTAGACCTTCTCCTAAAATTTCAAAAATTGGGCTTGTGTTTGGAGATGGATTAGGAATCCAGTGGCAAAAAAATCAGAATTTATTTTCGTACAATGCATTAATTGCGAATTTATGAATGTCTTGCCAGCTGCAAAGCCCCCCAGACTTCTACTTGCCACATCGGGGAGAGGACAGGCCCAAACTCCCGCTCGTCAGTTCCCCTTGCTCCGTATTCTCGGCTGCAGCTTCTCGGCCAGGTCCCAAGTGCAACAGACCAAGTCTCGGCCCCCAAAACGCAAAACCCTTCTAGAATCTCTGGCAACCCACAGGGTTTACGTTTTGGAGGCCCTCTCCTTGTCGGTCCGAGGCGGGACCTTGCGCCGTGACTTGACGTGGAGTGGGGGTGTTGGCCGAGCACGGACCCTAAAATCCCGGTTGCTTGCCCCGAATTTCCTCTCCCCAAGGCCCTGGGGACGGACGGGTCGACCTCCCCTCTCCGGAATCGCGATTTGGCTCTGCCAATGGACTCAAAACGTCGACATTGCCCTAGGGACCAAGTTCCGTGGCCAGAAGACCACCCGACCTCCAAGAAGCGCCAAAGTAGCTCACTTCCATCACACTCGTAGTCAATTGGCCTAGGATGTGGATGCGGGATACTGTCGTGGAGGGCATGAGTGTTTCTTTCTTTTGCAAAACTGACCTTGTAACTTGCTCCCTAGGGTAATTTCGCCATTCCGGACGATTTGGCGGGGTCGATTTGCCATTCTCGAGCCTCCCCATTGGTTCAACCACAAGACACCTGCGGTTTCTACAAAGGCCGACCTCCGGGGGCCCCGCGGTTTGACAAGTTCTCCCGGACGATCTGGAATCTTTTGGGCCTTCCCCGAAGAGGGGCCCCCGAATCGGAGGATCCAACGGTCGGATAGGGGAACCGCTCCGGAGGGTGGTCATTAGCGTCGCCCCCCCGGGGCGCCGCCGAAAGGGCTGCCTCGGGAACTTTTTTGATCCCGCCTCTTGGGGTCCGGACTCTCCCCTCTTGTGAGGGATCCCCGCAAGGTCCCTCGGCCTCGTTTGACTTGGGGAAGGGTGCCAGCTTCGGTTGCCCCGCAGCGGGCTGCCCCGACCGTTCTAATGCTAACCCTTTGACCTAGACCTTCTCAGAAAATTTGAAAATTGGGTCATTGTTTGGAGATGGATTAGGAATCCACCGGCAAAAAATCAGAATTTATTTTAGCATACAATGCATTAATTGCGAATTTATGAATGTCTTGCCATTTGCAAAAGCCCCCGACTTCTACTTGCCACATCGGAGGAGGACAGGCCAAACTCCGCTCCGTCGGTTCCCCTTGCTCGCGTATTCTGGATCACGGCTTCTGGCCAGTCCCAAGTGCAACAGACCAAGTCTCCGCCCCCAAAACGCCAAACCCTTCTAGAACACGGCAACCCACGGGGTTTACGCGTTTTGGAGACCCTCTCCTTGTCGGTTCGGGCCGGGACCTTGCGCCGTGACTTGGCGTGGAGTGGGGTGTTGGCGCCGAGAGCACGGACCCTAAAATCGCTTGCCCCTCGAATTCCCTCTCCCCAAGGCCCCGGGGCCGGACGGGCGACCTCCCCTCCCGAATCAGCGATTTGGCTCTGCCAATGGACTCGGAGCGTCGACATTGCCCCAGGGGACCAAGTTCCGTGGCGAAGACCACCCGACCTCAAGAAGCCAAAGTAGCTCACTTCCATCACACTTTCGTAGTCAATTGGCCTAGAATGTGGATCGCGGGATCTTGTCGTGGAGGGCATGAGTGTTTCTTTCTTTTTGCAAAACCGACCTTGTAACTTGCTCCCTAGGGTAATTTAGCCATTCAGGACGATTTGGCAGGTCGATTTTGCCATTCCGGAGCCTCCCCGGTGCCCGAACCACAAGACAACTGCCCGGTTTCTACAAGGCCGACCTCCGGGGCGCCCAGCGGTTTGACAAGTTCTCCCGGACCCGATCTGGAATCTTTTGGGCCTTCCCGAAGAGGGCCCCCCCGGAGGATCCAACGGTGGATAGGGGAACCGGGCTCCGGAGGGTGGTCGATGGCGTCACAGCCCCCTGGGAAGCGGCGCGGGAAGGGCTGCCTCGGGAACTTTTGGATCCCGCCTCTTGGGGTCCGGACTCTCCCCTCTTGTGAGGGATCCCCCCGCAAGGTCCCCGGCCTCGTTTGACTTGGGAAGGGTGCCAGCTCGGTTTATACCGCAACTGCCCGAATCCGTTCTAATCTTAACCCTTTGACCTAGACCTTCTCAGAAAATTTCGAAAATTGGGCTGTGTCTTTGGAGATGGATTAGGAATCGGTGGCAAAAATCAGAATTTATTTTCGTACAATGCATTAATTATGAATTTATGAATGTCTTGCCACTGCAAAAGCGCCCCCCGACTTCTACTTGCCACATCGGGAGGAGGACAGGCCCAAACTCCGCTCCGTCAGTTCCCCTTGCTCCGTATTCTCGGCTGCGGCTTCTCCGACCCTGGGTCCCAAGTACAACAGACCAAGTCTCGGCCCCCAAAACGCCGAACCCTTCTAGAACACGGCAGCCCACGGGGTTTCGTTTTGGAGGCCCTCTCCTTGTCGGTTGCGGGACCTTGGCGACAACGATGGAGTGAGGGTGTTGGCCTTGAGCCACCGGACCCTAAAATCCCGGCTGCTTGCCCGAATTTCCTCTCCCCAAGGCCACGGGGGCGGGCCGGGCGACCTCCCTCTCCTAATCGCGATTTGGCTCTGCCAATGGACTCATAACGTCGACATTGCCACGGGGACCAAGTTCCGCGGGCGGAAGACCACCCGACCTCCAAAGCGCCAAAGTAGCTCACTTCCATCACACTCGTAGTCAATTGGCCTAGGATGTGGATCGCGGGATCTTGTCGTGGAGGGCATGAGTGTTTCTTTCTTTTGCAAAACCGACCTTGTAACTTGCTCCCTAGGGTAATTTCGCCATTCGGACGATTTGGCGGGGTCGATTTGCCATTCCGAACCTCCCGGTGCCGAACCACAAGACAACTGCGGTTTCTACAAGGCCGACCTCGGGGCGCCCCCCGGTTTGACAAGTTCTCCCGGACCGATCTGGAATCTTTTGGGCCTTCGAAGAGGGGCCCCCTGAGCGGAGGATCCAACGGTGGGATAGGGGAACCCACTCAGGAGGGTGGTCATTAGCGTCTGACCCCCGGGGCTGCCCGAGGAAGGGCGCCTCGGGAACTTTTGGATCCGCCTCTTGGGGTCCGGACTCTCCCCTCTTGTGAGGATCCCCCGCAAGGTCCTGGCCTCGTTTGACTTGGGGAAGGGTGCCCAGGCTCGGTTGCCACGCAACGGGCTGCCCGGACCGTTCTAATCTTAACCCTTTGACCTAGACCTTCTCCGAAAATTTGAAAAATTAGGTGTCTTTGGAGATGGATTAGGAATCCAGTGGCAAAAATCAGAATTTATTTTCGTACAATGCATTAATTGCGAATTTATGAATGTCTTGCCACTTTAAGCCCCCGACTTCTACTTGCCACATCGGGAGGAGGGACAGGCCCAAACTCCGCTCCGTCCGGGTCCCCTTGCTCCAGTATTCTCGCTGCGGCTTCTCGGCCAGGTCCCAAGTACAACAGGACCAAGTCTCGGCCCCAAAACGCCCAAATCAGTAGCTTGTTAATAACCTCATTTTGATTATGCTTAAGCTTTTGCTTGCTATTCTTTCCTTCCCCTTTTGCTAGCATTAACGTCTTTTCTCCAAGAACTCTTTGTTTTGATTGCCCATGTATGCGGAAAATCCTCGTCGTAGAGGTTGCAATGGACTGCATACAAGGCATGGGCCCGATTGGATCTCGTAAAACACCACTACATACACGTCCATTGGGCTCATCGGTTGGAGTTTTTCATTGTACAAAGGGCGTAGGCAAGCCTACGCATCATAAAGTCGATGATTATTTGTTGGGAAGTATAAGAATCTTTTTTACGTAGATGGAAGACAAGATAGAGCCTCAAATACTCATTTTATGGTACATGCCGCAGACCTTTAAGCCTCGAGAATGGGATACTTTAAATTTTGTTTGAGTTCCTTTCCTTTCAATCCTATTAATTATTAATGCTCCACTACGTCTCATACTTGCATCATCCATAGAAAACGTAAACTTGCTCAAAACTTAAACTTGCCCTTCCAAACAAGAATGTTGCCTCCCATCTTCATTGAGCATGGTGCATTTGTCTTCTTTGTCGAATTTATTCATGTAACACTATTTATGCGCATCTTCACACTGTTCAAGTGTTTAGAAGCATAAACGGGTGGTATTTACGGGCGGTGTGGATCGCTAAAGCGAAATTGACACTTCTTTTCGGGCTGCAATGGAGAGCGATCTTTCGCTACTTATGCATCCCTTCTTAGGCGGTGTATCAAAGAAAAGGCTTTCGTATTGGGTAAGTGCGTTCATCTTTCTTAGTAGAAATGGATTTCAGCAAGAGAGAATAATGTGTAATTTACTTCTTGAGATATATTGTAAATGTGGGTCTAAATGGAAGCATAGAAGGTTTTGTCTCCATAAAATGTGTACTCTTGGACTATCACGATTGTGTCTTATCTGCAGCTTGATAACAAAAGCATTGCGGTTGATTTATTCAAAGAAATTGCGGATGGGAGGTTTGAAACCCAATATAATATCCTCGATGCCATGATTGTTGCTTATGCACATTATGGGCAAAACCATATTTGCTAGATAGTTTAGTCTTTGCTTTGGAAAGAATGCAAAAGTTCTCCAACAATCAAAATGATCAGAGATTTGGAAAAGCATACTACATGCACGGGTTCCATCCATCATTTATCTCATTCACAACAATGTACAGGTTTGCAACTCTCACATATGTGGACACATCAACATACCAAATTATGGGAAATCTCAAAATTATCACAACCAAGGCGTCTTATTTCTGGTAAAGACAATTTTATAGTGAGATACCAATACCGAAATATAGTACCTAGTTTGATCGACATTTGGGCATCCGTCTTGCGGGGCCTTTTTAAAAAGGAGGCTTTCAAATTTGCGATTGGATAGCTATAATTTTGTTGGCACTTGGAACAACTACAAGCTAGGTTTGAATGGGCAAAGAGGAATGCGGTGTATGGACAAGGCCTATCTGATTATCTCTCTCGACCTTGTCTTTGCGAGATAAAGGGTTGTGGCGAGTCGGTTGTGGCAAACTTTTCTTTGCACCAATCTGAGGGTATATGTTTGGTATATTGTCAACCTTGCCTTTCGGCATCGCCCGAGGAGTTTACACGGAGTTCCTAATGAAGAAGGATTATGATTTCTGTATTGGCAAAACTTGCAACTCTATACATGCTTCCGACCACGGCCCATTATATGCTAGGTTTATGCCACATCAATGGCTATGCTATTAACAATGGTGCTATCAGTTCTCCTTTTCCACTTCCGACCTACCTTGCGGGTTCTCCACAATCTTTTGTGCATGTCACTTCAAATGTACTTTACACCAGCACACTTCTTGATTGCTTATCTTTGCCTTACAACTACCACAACGTCAAGGCAATCGGGGACATCATATTGCGGAACATAAATATGTATTTATTCTTATTATTCCTTTATTGTTTTACACAAAGTCATCGTTGGCAATTACGGGTGCAATATTTCTGTGCAATATTTCCTGGCAAGCTTAGGAAATGGGATGCTACTTTGATGTGTCATAGACAAATGTTCTTATGCGGTGAATGGTGAGCTGAATTTCCGTTACATCCGCAATAAATCCAGTGAATTGATGTTTTAGTTTAGGGGGGCTAGGCTATTCTTGAGTGTAGTCTAGGCCTAATTTTTTTTCATATATTGATTTATCTTCGATGCATATTAACTTATATCCGATGCAGGCAGTCTCTGGCCATCAAGTATCTGTCACCCCTTGAAATATACAATCAGATCTCTCTGCTTGCCAACATGCACTCAATATTTATGTCACGGAAATGATAATAACATTCATTGCTTAATATGTTTACAAGAAATATTCATTGCTCATTATTACAAGAAATATACCGCGGCAGCCTTAAATCAACAACCTCATATCCCCAGGCTTCCAAAACTAAAAATCTTGGTACCTTAAATGGAGGGGGTATTATCTAAAGTATCCAAGCAACATATGCTATTTCATATACAATAAATTTCAATACAATTTTGCCCTAATACACCTTGCTCTAATCTTCTTGCGCCTTTATTTTCTATGGCCTCTGGCGTGCCTTTTTGCTAGTTTTTTTTTCTTTTTTAGTTTGTGGTTTGAAAGACAAAGTACAAGGCGGCCAATTTCTTTATTTTATTCACTCATTCTCTTCTTTAAGTATATTCCTTTTTAGTAAATTTGTGAAATTAAGTCTCATTATTTCTTTAACACGCTTCTTTTCTTTCCTTTTGTTTTACTTACTAGAGAAGCAAGATTTGAAAACGCAATTAGCAACTTGATGAGCAATATATGAAGCATTTCATTTACCAAAGTATGAAATACTTGATAGTGCTTTTATTGAAATCCATACAAAAGAATTTGAAATTTTATTTGGGCGTTCAACGAACATAGTTTCTCGTTTAAATCCCCGAAGGGCACGTACATTTAGATCCATTTGAAAAATGCAGTCCATTTGAAAAATGCTACTTCTCTGCCGAGCTTTCCATGGCGACACTCGGGCTTTTAATGCTCTGTTTGGGCGGCACAAAAGCCATGGCCTCTTGTTCATACCACAAAACACAAGAGGTCGAAACCCCTTCTAAGAAATTAGAAACGGGCTTTGTATGATTGGCTGTCCTTGAGAATTATTGTTGGAATTGTTGTCATGCCATATTGATAATTAATAATTGAACGAGGAGTCGTCGGGCGGTGAAGCATCACGCACAGGGTAAAGCTTTGAGAGATCGGCTTGTGGTCAGGGTTTATATGCGGATCGGTTGGAAGCCACAGGATTTTGAGCATAGCCATAGCTTCATAATCGATGTAGATGTATGTAAACAGTCTATAGTTGAAAAGCTCAATTCTTGCCCGACATATAAGAAATGCATATCATCTTGGTAGCTTCAAATATGCTTGTCAACTTACCATTCTAGGATGGATTGTAGTCAAGAAAATTGTTGTGAAATCACGGTTTAGAACATCTCTTCCATAGGCTGCTTGAAAGATTTGGAAAACGAGCACGATAAGAAATAGCAACAAAGAAAATAAACTATTTACCTCAAACATACCTTTTGTGATGGAACATGAGCAAGCAAGAACCCGAACTTCTAATTGCTCTTTCCTTATAAATTGCTCTTTTTCTTGATAGTTCATCAAGTACCGTTTTGGTTTCTATCAAAAGGATGAATATGAAACGAAGAATGAGGGAAAGCGGCATCTACTACGATTAAAATAATAGGGGTCAACCTCACATGTAGAACATGATCGTGTCATTCATGCAAACAAATCAAAATAAGCACATCGCAATGAGACCATTTTGAATAGACATTGCAAACTGCATTTCTTGCGGATGCATTCGGGGATGGATTCAAATGTCTCAAACTTCGGATACATAAGGCACCCGGACACGATCGTGGGATGTCAAGAATCAATAGAAATGGCGCATTTGGAAAGAATGGATTAAGTGGAATCAACGAGATAAGAACTCATCAAAAATAACAGATTGCAAAGATGTGATGCATTACAATAAAAAGTGAAAGCCATATAAGCAATCGAAAATAATCAAAGAATAAAATGCAAGTGCATTGATACATTGTAATGCGTAACCTCTTGGCCAAGACATATTTTCAAGTAGAACAAGCGAAGAACTAAAATAGATAAATTGCGGATGGACAACTAGGAAACTATTAGCCTATAAATACTAATGAGTAGAATTGAGACAAATCGATAGAATTGCTCGGGTCATTAATGCTTTCGTTAATCTTTGTTACCTTCCAATACAACCAAGATCGGATCCATTAAAATCATCATGAACCAAAGATAATTAGTGCTTTCTCGCGGCATAAGTTAGCATGTCATTATACAATTTAATGCCCCAAAAGCAACATGTAACCAAATAGATAGACAAACATGGCAACATCCTTGAAATATTTTCACATTCAACAAAAAGCATTATTGAAAGAATCATGTGTATTGAAAGAGCTTGGTTCTAGCAAGAATTATTCCATAGTAGAAAAAGTTGCAACATAAAAGTACCTAAGTAAGATATAATCTGCCCTTATTATTCTTAGTTTGAGGTGCATATTTCTCATCAAATATATCACCAACTCGACATAGAAGTCGGACGAAGAAAAACACTTGGGATTATCTCAAGAAAATAATTGAATCTCACCATCATGCATCAAACGTAGAAGTCGGGGGCGAAAAAATGCATATCATGCAATAAAGCTTGTTGCTTATGTATAAATTCCCAGACTTGCTTGCCTACAACGCTCTGCAAACCCGGAAGATGCATATCCTACCAATGTCTTGAAACAAAATAATAATCGATTCTGAGATAGACACACAAAATAGATGTGAGCAGGGGAAAACAGGGAAAAAATAGTGGGAAGAGGGGAAACGGGAATTAACCCGCCAAAAAAACTATGATCGCTTTTCGATGAAAATGTAGCAACAAAATGAAGCCACATTCTCAACGCTATTTCTCCATTTTTTACTCCTTGGAGGTTCTGCGCCGCTCTTCTTGTTTTGAACCATGGTTACGCCATGGTTACGCCATGGTTTTGAACCATGGTTTACGCCCGCAACCAGCTATGAGGCGTTGAAATAGAAAAGGAAGGGGCGATAATTGAGAAGCTACGAGGAGAGAGAGAGGCGCATCCAAGGAGCTGATGTTGCATAAGATCCGCAGCAGATATTTGAGAACAATAGTGACCTCGAAAATACGCATAGAAGATAGTGTTCTTCATCGACCCCTTCAAGAAGCATCGGAAGGTGCAAAGCTAGATTCGTTGGCGTGTCCGGGTTGAACGCCAACGAGCTTTTAACGGATACAAACAAATGGACAAATGGCTATGGAGTCGATTAATGCGAGATCGGACATAACATTGAGGGCCATAAAATATGGCAAAAAAGAGATGTTGAACTATTTGTTGGTATGTGAGGATGGCCATGACCTTTCTTGCTTGAAGGAAAAGCATTGCCCATCCTGCCATGAGACAATGGATAAGGTAGATTTGAAATATAATCGGCATGTTCATGATCATGAGGATAAAATGAAAAGAACGGAACATGATTGGAAGACACTAGGAGTCGCATCGAAATTTTCCTAGTCGATTTATTTCTTGAAAGCGGATAATCTTTGTCTATTGAGGTACATTAGTCTTGCTCTCTCTCTCAGAATCGTTATTTTAATCGCCAAATCCAGTCCTCAAATCTTTTATCTTCTCCCACAGACCGTATGATACCGGCCGAGGCTTTGAAGGCCTGCATGGACAAGCTCTAAGGCTTCATCCGGCGAGGCTTTGAAGGTCGTGGATACCCAAAAGAGGCTTTGGGCCCAGTGTTTAAGAGTGAAAAGTGCTAATCGCTATTGACGAACTATTACGGTAGTAATATATATATGCATTTCTTTGTGACAAATAAAATTACGTAAGCCAAGTTTAGTGTACAAGGTATCACAGGGCTTGATGACTTCATTTTACAATGAGGAAGTGTCGGAACAAGTATTTAACTTCAAGTCATCTTGCCATGCTTTGACCTTACCGCGACTTGATAATAACCTCGGAGGCTTGGAAATGACCTCTTAGGGTCTGCGGCTTGTTAGAAAATGCTCACTTTTGCACCAAACAAGCCATGGTTTTCGCATCAAATTAAGCATGGGATTGCGGTCTAATTAAAGGGCGTGGTGATATATAGCTATTTTAAAACCCCTCTCAACTTCCTAAGTATGAATCGGAAGATTTAACATACATATGTCAAACCCTCCAAACATATCAACACGGAGAAGCTGCAAAACGAACCCTAAATATTCCTATGCTAAATGAAAAATTATCCATACCGCTTCACCGATTGAAGAAACGAGAATTCCAAAATGCTTTTATCGGTTTGAAGTGAAGCGCCATGTTTTCTTGACTCCGGGGGCACGAAAGAGATGCCATCGGATTGAACCCTCGTAGCTCTGCACGGATGTACGCATCCTCGTTATCTGCTCGTTCGCGAGAATCACTCAAAGGTTTAAGCTCCCAAAGGGAAGGTTCCTTTCCTTCAATGGCTTGGAAGCTATAATAGGGCCAAAGAAACATCTTTAGATGGAATGGCCCAAAAAGAAAAAAAAAATCTTCCTATAAAAGTTGGAAGAGAATGTTGTTTGTAGCGAAGTAGCCTAGCAAAGCAATAATGAAGATGCTTGTAGCCTTATGTTTGATGATGATGACAACGACGATAATTTCTCAAACAAAGACACATCCAGTTTCCTTGACATTAAGGTTTCCATATATGCACAATGAGGTGGTGAGAGATATGGAGTTTGTTCCTCTTGCCGAAATTGCTCATCCTCCAATCATTACAATCGATTGGGGTAAGGATAATAGCTCAACACCACCAACAACACAAAGCGCCCATAGTTAACTCAACATCTCCAACTCTAGCTCCGGCTCCGAAGACCGAAATCGCACGTGAGGGAGAGAATCATTTGGAGCTTCGAAGACTAGAATCATTTGTAACTTGGGAAGTACCTTCTAATAACTTCTACTCATTGATTGCCATTGATAGAAATGCCATCTCCATCGCCAATCCTCAACCTCACCCCTCATCCTCATTCAGAACCCAAATCGTTTCCTCATCCTTATACTTACCCCAAACATCCCAAATCTCATCCCCGTCCCCCGGCTCCATCCTCGTCCTCATCCTCACCCCAAACATTCCAAATCTCATCCGCATCCTCCTCCTCCTCACCCCAAATCTCATCCCCATCCTCATCCTCTTGTGCCGCCTAGGCATCAACCTCATCATTTGGAGCACAAAGATATCTATGTGCATTATTGGATTGTAGACATTCCTGAAGGAGCGAATGATGTTTCTTCTGGAAAGGTTTATTATTCTTATCAAAAACCCGGTCCCTATGATGGTGATAATGGCTATCATACAATTGAATTTCACTTGGTGAAGCAACTGCAACCAGGATTCTTTTACATGCCTAAATATCAACCACGACATCTGCCAGAAACTATCACCTCATCTCACTACCCCTTAGACTGGAGTAATGATGTTGCGAATACTAGTTTTATTTGTTCTTCTAGGAGGATTTTCCGTTGAAGGCATTGTGTAAATGTCTTTAGGTTTTTGTATAGGAATTTATCTCAACATATATAAGGCAGTCCCAATTTTTGTTTGATTGTAATATTTTTTCCCAGCAACACGTGGATGACTTCCTAAAGCGGCGATTGGTGGATGATTTCCTAAAGCGTTAAAAAGGAAGGCTAGAAGGGAAGGATGGGACCAATTAAAAGGGGAGGCTACGACAAAAATTGCATTTTTGGCCTAAAAAAAAATAAAAAAAAGGGTAAAATCAGCGATTTCTTCCTCTGCAAGCAAATTTCTTGGATGCTAATCTGCTCCGCCTATGGTGCCCGCTGTGGGCGATTGTGTGCTTCATACTTCTAAGCTTGAATGCAAAAGGTAATGAGAAGGCGTGGTCGGCTTTACAGATTGCGCAGATGGCTGGCTTTCAAGCAAGCTCTGGTTTTGGTTTTGGGCATGTCTATTCTGCCACAAGAGCTCCAAGCATCACTAAGGATGTTGATCTATCTTTCACTAAGCATGCTTGCAGCTTCCAAGCTTCAAAGGAAAAAAACTTGGGTATGGCGGATCATATTTCTCGCCTTACAGGCCTGGGTTTAAGAGCCAAGCGGATTTCTCTTTCTTCCATTCCATGCCCTTATAGCTTGCCAGAGCCATACGAGGCTGTTCCGACCATCCATCCTACGCCAGAGAAATTAGCATCCCTGTTCTTCTATGCCTTGGGCCTCCTAAATCCGCAGCCCTTTTGTGTAAACCAGGTAAGCGTTAGTTCAAGCTTAGTTTCAGAGTTTAGTTTCGTTGGGCATGGCAAATGTAAAGTTTACTTGGAGCTTAGCATTCTTCTCTCGGAGTTAAATTCGCTCCATATCTTTGTGGTTTTTTTCGATCAAAATGCCGCTTCCTGGCCCCAAATCCGGCAGTTTTTGCCTCAAATCCGATTCGCAAGAACAGTATAGACAGAGATATGGAGATTTGAAGCAGTGCAGAAATTGGGGAAGTTCGCCCGTGGAAGAAAATGACGATTTGCTTTTCAAAATTCTGGCTTTTTGGATGCAAAGAGTCTGGCTAGGGTGGCCTATGTAAATAATCGATGGAAAAAAGCTGTATCTGATGAAAAATTTATGGGAAGGCATTTGCACACAAAGCTGACCGGCCAATCCGTCTAATAACAGGCATAAACAACTTAGAACTGTGGTTTTAGCTCTTAGAGGATGTCCTCTGCTTAAAGCCTTTTTCGAATTGAGATTTTTCTGGGAATAAACAGACGTGGAGTAAAGAGCAGACCTTCTCTGCCCCTTCTGGATGCGTCGACCTTCTCTGAACAAAATAGAGCAACCCAAGTTGTTTGAAAGCTCTTCTCTATGTTATTTGAATTTGATTTTAGAGCCCCATTTCTTTAAACCGGCCCAATGCATCAGACGCACACCCCATGGAATCGATGCTTCCAGTTAGTGTCTACCTCCTTTGAATCTCAAGCTTCGGTTTAAGGCTCTGTATAGAACAGAAAAGATGGACAAAAAAATGGGGGTTTCATCTTAGTGACAGACATAGATGTAGGAATTCTGGAGGGAGAAGATTCTCAGAGATCCGGATTACTTATATCTCAAAATTAGGCTCTGCAATGAAAGATTCAAGCTTTGGAACACCGGACTCAGAATTACGGGAGCTGAGTCATCGATCTCACCTTTTTAGTGGACAGATTTTTAGTGTTGCTGTAGATGAGGCATTGTGCCCTAACATACAATTTTATGCTTTTGCAGATACATCAATCAAATATGGCAACCCCCCTGAAATCAGTTCAATCAAATCCTCTTGGCATATGACAGGTATGGTGGCATTATGGCAATGTGTATAGGATGAAAGAGGACACTTAGATGGACACTAATAAGACTGCAGAGTGCTCTCAGATCATATGTGGGTTTCCTTTTTCATTTTGGGTACTTCAACCTCTATTATCTCATTGCCATGGCTAGGGTTGACAGTAGCTTTGGCACTTATGTTTGCATATATTGCAATCCTATGGCAGCGAAAGTTGACCATTCATTGGATGAAAGCTGCAGCTAGAGCAAAAAAAAGAAACCAGAGGCAAATTAAAGGCCCCCAATACAGCACATCTTTGGGTCCAAGAAACAACTAGTGAGTTGCGTCCTCATGCCAGAACTTGCTGTGTCTGCATGGATAGTCTTGCTTTCCCCGCACTTGGCAGTATTGGTAGACCAGCAGCATCTACAGCAGGCACACAGTATGCAGTATTTTTTCTGAATCTGTTTGTCCACAGAGCAGCAACAGTATTAATTATATCGCTAATTATATCCCTATGCTGTCAAATTTTCATCATAACCACATAATTTGGAACAAGTAGCTTATAAATGATGTCAGAACACATCAAATTGTCTATTTTTTCACCGAATTGCGTTAAAAGACTTCCTTTTCGTTGTTGGAGTCTGATGTTTTCCTACAGATGAAGTCTTGACGAGGCCCAACATGCCATATTTGCAACAATCTGTGAGTTTAAAAAAGGAGCAGCATCTGCAACAGGCAAAAGGTTTGCCCTTCAACTCCAAGCTGGAAGGTGAAAGATTAGATTTCCTAAAAAGATTGCAAAGGCTGTATTTATAACTGCAGCCATGGTATCAGATGGACAACGCGCATTCGACGTGTTCTCAGCAGAGCAGAGGTAATTAAGAATGCCCTCTAGAATTAGGTTTAAGTTGGAATAAGTAACTTAGAAACCCTTTGAAAACACCATTTGGGCTGGTTGGCAGGTTGTGAATAATCGACTATGTTCATGAGAAGTAAAAGATTGACTATGTAGAGGGATCGCAGGTGATGACTGCAGATGATTTGTTGCTCAAGGCCCAGAGATTTGTGTACCAGAATGGAAATTCAAAACTGCCCACAGCTCTGGAGTTTGACAAGGGCCTCATCAGGGATCTATTTTTCAGCCAGAGTCCTGCAAAGGTGAATGTTCTCTTTATTTCTTATTGCAGTTCAGAAACAATGCGTAGATTTTGTCATAGTAGTTCATAAGTTTATTTCATTGATTTATTGAGTATTGGGCAAGGCTGGCTTGCTTTTTTTCACTTTTTAGACTAGGCCTCACACAATTACGATGGTTTGCTTCACCCACTTGAGAAATGGATATAAATGGATATGGGTGCTTTTAAAAATGAAGTCAAAGTTTGCTTTCTGAAAGGCTTTTTTGTTTTCTGGCAGGATGTAGTCTTGGCAACTGTAGCAATAAGACCTATTCCATTTTCATCCATATTGGACAAACTCAGCCTGACAGAGGGAAATTACAGCAGCATATGGCGTTTCTTTATTGAAACAATGGATGACAGTGCATTTGCCACTTTTCTTGCAACAACGAGTAATTGAAGCGAAACCAGAGGGTTTTCAAACTAAAAGGTCGCGAGCATTCACCATTTTTTTCGAAGCCATAGTCCCTTTACAAGGTGCTGGTTGAAATTGCATCTCTGCCCAAAACTAAGTTGATATGAAGCAATTCAGAAGAAAAATAGTATTGATACAAGGTCTATAAGTTAGATATAGGCTAAATAACAAGCCATTGATCAGAAGCAATTTATTATTGATGTAGGGATATACCATAGGTTATAGAAGAATTGCATGTCCATGCTATCATGTGGGCTATGTCACTGGAACGAGAAAAGCCTTTGTCCTTTTGCTTAAGAAGCTGGCATTTGGAAACCGTCAACTCTTTTGCTCTTTTGTCTGGGTAGGACTAGAAATTCCTCTGAGCTGAAGGAACATGGCCAGCTTGCCATTAAATCTTTTTTCTGATGTCTGTGAAAGTCACATCAGTATCAAAAAATATGACAGGCTATGGTTAGGCTATGGTTATCTGCATGGCTGATAGTGTGATGAGACTGGTCCATTTCAGAAGTAACACCATTTATCTTTCCAAGAATATCCGGATGTGCTTCTTAGATAATAAACAAATGAAATAATCCTGGGAAGAGGTTGCAGTGTACGTATCTATAATATAAGAAAGCTTACCTTGGACCAGTAGTTCCTGGAGCAGTGGAAATTTTAGTACTTCTGAGAGTGTGCATTGGAGAAGGAAACTCAAACTTCAATCCATTTCCCAAGATATTTTTGGAAAGTTTATATGAATTCTATACACAAGTGCATGAACGTCTTAAATATTGACCAAGTGCACGAAATATTGGCCATTGTCTTGTTAGAACTATGTATTAGAACCATGGGTGAATTATGTAGTAGAACTATGAGTATATATTTATGCATATTTTGGCAGACGCCATTGACTTCTGGGTGTTCCGTGCAGAAACTTTCCCTCCAGTTTCAACTAGAAAATCACAAAGCAACAATGAGAAGCGAAAACTTGCCCTCCAGTTTCAACTAGAAAATCACAAAGCAACAATGAGAAAAGATGGCACGCACGCCAAACCTCCATAGATTTTAATATAATCCATTTTCTACATCGGCAAAGTTCCACTCCATTAGTTCATTTGAGTTATCAAGTAAAATTTTAATTCAATAACTTACATGAAGTCCACTCTAGTGCTTCCAAACAATTATCATGAATCTACTATTCTTTGTATAAGTCAAAGCTTATATGCTTCCAGAGTACTACTCTATGCAAAACCGGTTAAAATGGCTAGTTAGGAAACTCTCGCACTAGCTTGATGCATGAGCCGAAGCTTCGCACTCGCATATGCCCACGAAGGGAGCTAAACCGAGATTTGGAAATGGGTGTGAAAGTCTTATTTCCATTTTAAAAATTGGCAAATCTTGGTCCGCTGTTACATACCTTGATTCTCGCTCATTGATCACTCTCCGCTTTCGGTTATCTTATGAGTACTATGATATTAGCTGCCTCGATCTTTGAAAAAATAGCCAAATCAGGTCCTAGAGCACCATATCATTTCGTGATCAACATGCCCTCGCCTCTCCTACTTTTAATCTTTCATGACCGCCAAGTTGGGGTATATACCTTGCATCTCCAAATGTTTATTGTTGTTCCTTTATAGAACAACTTGATAATGAAGCACCGCTCCATAGCCGTGGGTAATCGCCTCCATTCCAAAGATATAAAATCCCCTTTTGCATTCTAAGAATATCTTTCACACCATTCCACGATATACAAACCCCCTTGCGTGAGTTAGTCTGAAGAGAAATGTTGGCGGCGGCCTTGGTCACGCGATAAATTTCTTTGTATATATAATATATATTGAATACTTTTTGTTTGGATAATTAATTTTTTTTTTTTCTAGGTGGCCTATTGATTCCTATAACTTTTAGTTTCTTGGATAGTCTCATTTTTTTTTTCACATGTTTTTTTTTTTGCATTGGACATGACACTAAAAAGAGGGGCATTAATGTATGTTTTGTGGTGACTTGCTCTAGAATTGTGCATGTACGTAGAAATTTTGCCCTAAGCCTAGATAACATCCAATTATAAACATAGCGATCTAAAAAATATTCTAATATGGACCTTAGTGGCAACCATAATAATATATAAATGTCAACACATTTGTGTTGAATTTGCTCTATTTTTTTCAGCAGACCAAACTTGGACAAAATTCCTTAAGAATGATTCCATTCTTTGAAAGAAGTTACAATGCCTGTGATAAATTAAATTGCACAAAAAAAAAAAAAAAAAAAAAAAAAAAAAAAAAAAAAAACCCATCAAATTACCTTGAAGATACTTAACTGGATTGTTGAGACAACCTGCAATCCATGGTATTATTCTTTCCTGAACTCCAAAGAACTAAAATGCCTTCTCTTTAGATAGATAAACTATATAATATCAATCAGTTGAAAAGCATGGAGAACTGTTTAAAACAAAGCACACAATTCTAGGAATTGAAGTGAAGAGGTCAACAAAACAAAGTCCTTAGCGAGAGTATATTGTCTTGAAGGCGGCATTCTAGAAAGCCAAATGAACTTTTATTCTGTTCCTAGAAGCTTGATGTTTCCACCATTTGATATGGTACAAAGCTAAAAGAAGCATTAGTTGGAGAATTCCAGCATTTGATGCATTACATGGCCTATGCATTACACGACTTCTAATGGAATATAATGGTAAAGGTAAGACTCATGGATGAGCCAGAAAAAAAAAAAAAAAAAAAAAAGATAAAGACGAAAATGAACCCCAAAGTTGAGGGCTCTGGAACGGATCTAATATGCCCACAATCTGTACAAAAGATTTGGTACGATGCATTTTTAAATGTGAAGACCTCTTACACCAATCTCTATTAGATGCACCGAGATACATTTGAAAGCAAAACAACACGATTAATAAGAAAGATTCAAAAGTTTCATATTTTTACTTTTGGCAAGAAAACAAATTATTAACGTGAATTAGAAAGAGTTCTAAAAAAAATATAAGTGTTGCTCTTCTATTCTATTCTATTCTATTCTATTCTTTTGATCAAACTGTCATTAAGTAGCATTACAAACCTAGAGCGATAGACCTTAGTGGAGCATATATGACATTAAGAGTTGGTAGATACAACCATCTCAAAGTTCCAAACCATTACAAATACGGGGATCAAAAAATAAGTGAAAATATATCCGGTTCCTTGTGGTGTCAATCCTCTTTTCGCTACGTTAGATTTGTTGGATGCCATGTTTATTTTGCTTCACACCTGCATGACATCTTCAACAGACACCAGCGGGTATACATAAACAAAATTTGCATGCTCCCAAATAAGAGGCCTGGTGCCAGTTTAATTCCAGTCCCCCAAAGAAGAATCGAACAATTTCCAAAGACTTCAGTGTCTTACATAAGGCCAATCATTTATTAATATACTCAGAAATAAAAAATGAGCTCAGTAAACCTCAGGCTCATTACTTGTCCCATTTGTCGAGAGCATGTTTATGTATGCAAGCCTTTGCACACACACTTATAAGAAACAAAACACTAAAGTAGATCCTTTTTCAATGTAACTGAAGCACATAACATAAATTGGTGGCAGCTTTTAGCTACCTTGTGGAACTTTAAATATGTGATTTTAAGAAATTGCATCAATGGCCACATTATTGTAGAAATAGAGTTAGTTGGACTGGCGGCAAAATATAGACATTCATCGCTGAGCATGAAAACATGTTTTAAGGCCATAAATATTTACATGTGGATGTTAAGCAACTGCTTCCTAGCTATATCCTAGATATCTAGCTATATCCTAGGACAAACCCAAACAACTTCAGGAAACATTCATGTTGAGGAAGAAAATAACATTGAGTAGAGTGAGTGGAGCCAGCCAACTTCAGGAAAAGCATTCATATTTGTCTGTCAGGATTCTGCACATGGCTTGCATGCTTTTTGTCTTTATTCAGATCAGGTTTCTAAATCAGGTTTGATCTAAGACGTATGCTTATGATTCCATGGAAGTCGTAGATAGTATAAACCTTCTATTTGGTACACTCAAATTCTCAAAATTAAGGAATGGAACAAAAGAAGTGTCTAAGATGCTTGTAAAAGTTCTGATATATATTGAAAATGGTTACATACAAATTTGGTTACATACAAATTTGTGATTGTATTAGATACAAGTTCTACACTTTATATGGAGTAAGACCTATTAGAGAAAGTACGTATCATCTTTTTCTTATAATGTATTTTTTATTGTGTCATGTTTGTACACTTTCCATTACTGCCTAAGTATCAGCCAGACTAATTAGGTATAGACTTGTAATTACGTGTACAATGAAGCTTATCCAATTGGTAACAATTACAATTTATTGTTTGCTCACATGTAGCAAGGTCATAAATTGCTATGCCGTGTCTATGAATTCTGGAGGCTAAGACCTACTTGTTCCTTATTCTTGATCTCACCAAGCAAACATGTTGTCTTTGACCATGTCCTTTTTCAACTCCAAGAGTCTAAGATGTGGTGGGTGTCTTTGACATCACATCCGCTGGTCTTGTTCTATTGAATTATGCATCACAACCGGTAATCAATACGCTTAGCATGGCATCATAAATGATTTTAAATTCTCTTGCGGATATTGTTTGAAGTGCGTAATGTTTTATCTTCATATAATAAGCTACAAGAAAATGGCATGAAAGTTCCAATTTGGGTGGTTGCAGAAAATTACCGATTTTATGTATGCTTTGTACTCCACGAACAACCGGCATCATCTTCGACTTTCACCATTCTAGGAACGTCCCTGTGGTGTTCCCGAGCGACTATTTGGGAGGAAGAAGAGATATGCACCGCTAAAACTTTCTATAGTCCATAATCAAATAGCTTGTTCCTTTTTTTTTCATAGATACATCGTCAGCAAAAGCTATCCCGTAGAGCCAAGAAATGTTATTCGTCTTGGTGGCTCGACCGCCTCCACAATCAATGCTTGTTACATCCGCAAGGAAAATCTTATCGGACTAAACACACCTTAGCCGGTTTCCAAAGTGGTCGCCAAACAACAAATGCCACACGCCTGTTTGCAAGCATTGGCATATTCCAGGCATATACTGGCATATACCTGGAATATGCCATAAACCCACATCCCTAGGGGCAACCCAAAAAGAAGAAGAGAAAATGCTCTTCATATCTTCAAAACCATGCTAAAATGCAAAAATGCAAACTAGGGACTTTTTTAGTATACAAAGAGATTGATATGATATGAAATGCATTTTTTGGCTTCAAAATATCCCATCGTGGCAGCTTTTTAGCAAATATAGAAAATATGCATTTAGCTGCCTTTGCATACTATACAAGCCTTGGAAAATACAATAGTTTTTTTGAATGGCTTATTGGTTGGAGTTTATAATTTTCTAAAGACCTATAATATTGGGTCGACTAAAATATTAGGGCTTTTTCCAGCAAACATGGTGGCGCCAAAACGGTCGCCCAAAAGGGCATAGCCAGATCGATGGGTTTTGCTTGAGATCGATGGTAAGAGAGATGATGATCTATTGCGCCTAAGCTATGGCCTCTGAAGGTATGATCTTGCTTCAAGGCTTATGTTATGAAGCGATCGGTTTTGCGCTTGATAGTAATGGTAGAGCATCAAGAAATATCGATGCTTATTGCTTGTTTTAGAGCCAACTTTGCTTGTGGCGGTGAAAAATAGATATGCATATACTGTTTTTACAAACTAGGTGCGGGTCAAAATGCACAAACAAACTTATGTTGGATGTTGTGAAGTAGCTCGGCTTTAAACTATCATCAAATAATATATGGATGGCATACATAATGGGCTTTAATCTAAGCGACGAGAGAATATAATCGCATCGAAGTACCGGGCTTAAAAATGTCCAAGATAGGGTGGTAATAGCCGATTTATAACCCGGATCCAAAGGCAAGGTAAAAGAGATGTTATTTCGCCATATGCTCGTGATTTTGACCCGCTTTGAAATGGTTTCTTGCTCGCTTGGTTATTCTTTTTATAATATGATGAGCTTCTACATTTTAAGTTTTCAATAATTGTCATGGCTTTGCCGGATACTTGCATGTGGTCGCTTATTGTTTATGCACGAGCTTGCTCGGTAGGTATGTGTGGACTGCCAGCGATTACGTGGTGGTTGTTTCAAACTAGAAGAATGTCTAGATATAAGCGTAATAAGTGGAGCTTTCTAAATCAGTCGTAGATAGTATAAACCTTCTATTTGGTACACTCAAATTCTCAAAGGAACAAAAGAAGTGTCTAAGATGCTTGTAAAAGTTCTGATATATAGCAATCGACACATAACTATCATTAACATTAATTAATATAGACCATTGCATCCAACACATTTAAATCAAAATCCCCCCAAACCCCTTTGGTTTGGGTGCATATTCACACCTGGGTGACTCCGGCAACGAGTCGTTGGATAGGCATATTCACCCTTTATTCCTTAATCTACACCGTGCGTAAAGTTCCTCGCTTGTGGGGTATTCAAGTACAAAATTTGCTATATTTGATAACAAGATTCGCAAAATACTATAAGATTTCAAGCTTTAATACTATATGGTGTTGATTTCAAATGACGTGCAAAATACAATTATGAGGGCTCTCGCCGCCCTACGCCACCCCGTGTGAATATGCACCCAAACCAAAGGGGGTTTAAGGGGATTTTAATTTAAATGTGTTGGACCCAATGGTTGTGTTAATTAATGTCAATGGTAGTTATGTGTTGGTTGTTGATGTCAATGGTTGTTATGTGTTGGTCGTTATATGTTGGGGGATTTAATTTTTATATGTTGGATGTTAATGGTTTGTGTTGCAAGAAAATTTTTTTTGGCCCCTTCGGGGCCTTAGGGACGTCACCCCCTCCCCCCGGTGTGACAAAAATTTTAGAATTCAAACCAGAAAAAAACTAGAATTCATTTGAGGCTTTCATCACATTGCATCAGAAGCTTTTGAATTTCATCACAATAAAACAAATAGAACATAAGTAAAAGTTACCATAAAGATAGAGCAGATTGATCCCATTATTCTCAAAGTCATAAAGTTTGCAACACCCATACACAAACATTTTTCAACCGGAATTTAACAAAGCCAGTTTGGCCTCCATGGATTCTTGTGGTGAGAAACCAAAGTGGGGAACTTTTCTGCTTGTTAGCACAAGGATCTAGAAGCCTTGGAATTTGCTTAATAACTGCCTCAAAATCTAAAAATGCATGGTAATTGTTTGCAAGCTTCATTCGGAATGAGCCATAAAACAATATCCAATAGCGCAATCCTCAGATAATCGGGCTTGGTAGGATGTGAAAACCTACCAAACCCGGCCGAAAAATTGCTGTTTTAGCATAGATAACTTTACCAAACATATCCATATCATACACTATCAAAAAGATCTCGGAGAGAGCTTTCCAACGCAATAAAAATCATCTGAAACAGAGCTCTGGATCAAAAGTTATGATAAGAAATGTGTTGCCGGCGGGGAAACTGCACTACATGCGCCCTTCAAGCCCTTCATGTGCCCATTATGCACCACACACACAAAAAGAGGGCTTTTCTTGTGAGCCATTGGTTGTTGACCATTATGCACCACACGCACAAAAAAGGGACCTTTGTTGTCACCCATTGGTTGTTGACCATTATGCACCACACGCACAAAAAAAGGGCTTTTGTTGTGAGCCATTGGTTGTTGACCATTGAAAAAAAAAGGGCTAAAATCAATGGCTCAGAAATGGTGCACTCTAGATGTACGCATTAGTACATCCATTTGAATACATCACGAAATCATAGGAAAACCTTAGTGAAAAGCGTACAAAAACACAAAGAAAACCCCCTGTTATTATGCTACATATTCACACGGAGGGTTACTCTGGGCAACGAGAGCTGTCGGATGGGCATATTTGCCCTTTATTCCAAGATCTGGACTGTACATAGCGATCCTCGTTTGTGGGGTATGCATATACAAGTTTTTGTATACTGTATATTAAGATTTGCAAAATACTGTAAGGTTTGAGATAATGTACTTGATGGTCGAGCAAAATCAATCTGTCGAGCAAAATGTGTCTCTCTCACAAAAATTTAAAATGTATGTATATAACTCCAAAGAAATCAAATGAATAAGCATTACAATTCACTAACTTACCTGCACACCTAACAATAACCATGCACATAAGATGTGACTTCAATTCTAGAAACAACTCCACTTGTAACTGATATTGTGTCGCCACCAATTGGATAGCCAACTACGATATAAAGATCCCCGCAAACGTGGTAATACTCCAAACTCAACAGGAACTCACCAGCAGTTACAGCAACTGGAGCTGTAGCAACATCAAACTTGGAGGGATCCTTCAAAAATTCTTTAACCTGATCTGCCTGTGGATATGAATATTCTGTTGCAAGGGCAACTGAAAGAACATTTTTATACGAATTGACGAAGAAATGAGCAGCTGTTGCCAAAGTAGGGTATCCTACTGCCAATGACAATGCAACCACCATTGAAACACCAGAAGAGAACTTAGCCATCAGATCATCCTCAGTCAAGTCAAGGACTGCAGGATCAAAAACTGAACCATAAGAAAATGGACGAATGCCAAGCTTTGCAAGCAAAGTTGCCTCAGATGAACCAACTTTATCTCCTTTTTTAATCAGATCCACATTGGACACAATTTCCACAGTTCTCTTATTAATCTTTGTGGGAATGTTAAGAACATGGAAGAAGGACGTTTGAGAAGGATCAAGCCCTGTGTTTCCAGGAGGTATGGTCACATCAATTGGGGCTACAAGCCCAACACGAGCAGGTGCACCCACCTTGTACTTGGCAACTTCTTCTCTGACTTCCTTTAGATCCCCTTTTGTAAAAATAAGTCCCACGTTGCCCAAGAGAAGAGATATCAGATTCAAAACAGCCGTATTTCCAGTTTTCTCTGCGTAAACTCGAATGGTTCTTTTCATCATGGTATTCTTCCCCATAAGTACGACAGATTCTGGCCTTAAACCCTTCCTGATTTGCTGCATTTGAGTAGACCCAACATTATCCGCTACACAGATCAAAGCCTTGGAGTACTCCTCCAAAAGCTCACACATCTTTTCTAAAGTATTATATGTACCTGGGTTATTAGTGATGGCAAATTAAAAAGAGGCCGGAGCACCGCAAAAAAGAAAAGGGAGGTGAATGCCTACCAGAACTAAGAACAGGAATCGGATAGCTACAAAGACCGATTATTTGCAGAATACCAAAACAGGCCGCCACGGATTTCCTGACGCATCATAGCTCTGACACAAAAGAAACACCCATTTCTGCAAGTTGAACATTCATTTCTTTCTGATGCTTGCTCCAGCCTTCTTGTTCTCGATGCTTGCTCTAGCCTACCGAAACACCACAGACAGTGCTCCACCTCTGCAGAATTTGTGCCTTCCGCTAGCAAACCCTATCTAGCAAACCCTATTTCTAAATGGCTCGAGGGTTGCATGTGAAGGAGTCTGAATAAGCTAATTGAAAAAAAAATACAACATGGCCCATGGGTCTAAACCATTGAACAAAAAACACTAAAATTAATGTAGGCGTATATGCACTCTAGATATACTAATTAGTAGTTCCCATGCAATACGTTTTCGAAATCATATGAAAACCATAGGAAAAATAGTACAAAAATACAAAACCAACCCCCTGTTATTATGCTGGATATGCACCCACTAAAAAGAACAACTAGCGGCGGCGATGCTTTCGCGGTAATATGAAAACTTAGTTGTTTCTTTAGTTGTTTGTACACATATGCATCCACTAAAAAGAACTAGCGGTGGCGATCGCCGCCGCGACAAAGTCTTGTAAGATTTATGATACTTCACACAATTTATTGCATTTCAAAAATTTAACACAATCTCTGAAATGCCATAATTGTGTGAAATATCATAAAATCTTGTATCTGGAAAACAATGGTTCCGTGCGAGAAGAGAAAAGAATCTGCAGTGGTCCATGATAACCTTAGAACTTCGTGCTAGGTCAATGATATCTAGACATCTGGTCAGGCTTTTTTCCCTTTGAAATCTATGGTGGAACCATGGTACCCATTGCAAAGAAGGTCATGATGTCCGAGGGACAGATGTCATTGAACTTGAATATGCATGCAGTTGGAAGCAAGAGTGGATCATGTATCTTGTGAACCTGCTTCTCTTCCACGGGCTTTTGAATGGTCTGCCATGGTTTGGCCCCTTCGCTCGCAAAGATCCCTTCACAGCAAGATTCGGCAACACGAGAAGAGACAAATAGTGTCAGAGTTCAGAAGCCCATGGAAGGCAGCATGTTCTCGAGCTACTAAGGTCAACGATTTCTCCTGAATTCTAGGAACGAGCCATCGACAATCTTAAGTATCTCAAGTTGAAAGCAACTGGAATTCCCAATCTTTCTTTCTCTGCCTCTCTGGATCAATGTGGTGTAGTCACTTTCTAGGCTCCATTATTTAGAGAGGCGTGGTTGCAAGACCATCGAAGTTCCCATATGCACTCTCCATGTTCAATGCTCCAGTGTAATATCTCAATGGCATCAGGACTTACCTTGGGCACTATAGTTGGAATCATTGTTCTCACTACAAAGCACAATGGTCGAAACGAAATGGCTACATTTCAGCGTTACCTCCCTCTCGGGTCACAAAGGAGGGTTTCCACATGCCTCTTGCATTAGCGTCTCTTAGGATCAATACAACTTAGCTCCTTGCTAAGCTCTATTGCACAAAGAGATGAATGCACGGTGAATTCTTGGAAATCTTGTTGTAAGAGTGGATCATGTATCTTGTGAATCTGCTTCATTTTGATGGGCTCTTGAATAGTCGGCGTCGTTTGACCCCTTCGCATGCGTAAAGGTCCCTTGAGCAAGATTTTGCAGCATCTTGAAGAGACAAACGGCGTCGAGTTTAATAAGCCCGTTGAAGGTTCTGCGGGCTCTCGAGGCACTAAGGTCGGTGATTAGCCCTAAATTTAAGAAACTCTTGAACCTTAGATGGTTCTCAAAGTATTATGTAATTTTGCGAGTGAAAATAACAAATGAAGAGAGATACAAATGAAATGACAAAATTTATTGTTTTATTCACAAGTTGTTTATTCTTCCACGTCACATTGAGATAATGCCATCGACCTTTGGAGAGTCAAGCGGATCAAGACATGTGATTAATTCCTCGACAAAACTTGTTGTATTGATGGGAGCAAGATCACCCACCCCTCATGTGTCCAAATTCTTCGTTTTCTTGGCTACCGTTGGATTGATCCAAGAATATGTTTTCTAGGTCATCTTTGTGGATTGACCGAAATTGGTGCATTGAATGTGCGTGCCAACGTGGATCCAAAGCAAGTACTAACAAGGTTTGGAGGTGTTGGCCTTCCGTTTGCTTCATCGGCTATTTCAATTGTCTTGGCCATTCCTTTCTAAGCCCATGCTACACCTTTTGACCCTAGCCCACCCTCACGATTGGTGCGTTGGGCGCAACAAGAGGGATGGTGTAGTTGATTTCTTCGCTTAGTGCTCCCCAGTTTGTCCCTTGTCTTTTTTTGCTATTATTCTTAGTTTTTATTATCACATCTAATCTTTGTTTTGGTGTGTTATGAGAGATCTTATTTTTTGTGGTCAAAATAATAATTCAAAAACATGAATGACATATGAACCATTAAGCATACGACTCCCATAACACACCAAAACAAGGATTTCAAAATTTTGCTTTATTACTTTTTGGAATCTTAGAAATTAGGTTTTTAGCACGCCAACCCTAACCAAGCGTGCAACCCTCCTTTTTGCATTCTAGACTATCCACGTGTCACCTCCACATCATAAAAATCTGAGTTGGTATCATCTTCTACCGTTAGATCTCTATTTTATGCATCCTACGGTCATGAAAATTAAAAATTGACTAAAATGGACACGGAGATGTAAAAGGCGTTGAACTTCGTCGTATTTTTTTCTCTTTCCCAAGCTGTGGCGTCCGGATTAGCCTTGCGGATTATGTGGATTTACTCGAGAAATTTGCTCTGGCCCAATGGCGGATGGGATCATTTAGCGTTGTTTACACATGCAACCGGGGTTTTAGCCAAGCATCGGCCTCCCCAGTTCAATGGAAATTTGTCCAAGGCAAATCGGCCTACTTTTGGCTTTAGTCCCATGCTTCTCCATTATTGTCATAACCCTAACTTTGCCTCTTTGATTCTTCCTTCCGGCTGTGTATTAATGCAAAGAGAGCTCCTTTGATGGTAGAAAAACCTTACAACCGCATTTCTTGTTCCTTCTTTGGGTTATCTTTGTTCTATCATCCGGCCAGGCTGCAAAAAGGACCACTTTGCAATTACAATCTTTGCAATTACAATCTTTTTCTTTTCATGTAGGAGTTTAGGTTTTATAATGCCGCATTCAGCTTGCAAGGTACAGTCTTTTTAATTGCATATGATTGCTCTTAGAAATATCTTTGCCTTTGTAGTCTTCATTCCTACTCTAGGCACTAAGGTCGTCCCTTGCTTCTTCCATCAACACAAGCTTATCAATACTAGATTATTTCTTTACAAGAATCTAAATTGTTTTACTTATCTTGATCTTTGCACTTTGTGCAATTACCACAATTCCAAAATTGGAGATGCATAAGATGAAGGAAGATTTCAAACGACTCTCTTACGCAAACTATTAGGGTATTCTGCGAATCTTTGTTTTCTCTCTGTTTTCTCACCAATAATAAGGCTCAAGCTCTCGAAAAGCTACTGAACAAAATATTAACCTAACTAGCCCAAATCAGTAGCTTGTTAATAACCTCATTTTGATTATGCTTAAGCTTTTCTTTGCTATTCTTTCCTTCCCATTTTGCTAGCATTACGTCTTTTCTCCAAGAACTCTTTGTTTGATTGCCCATGTCTGCGCGGAAAATCCTCGTCGTAAGAGGTTGCAATGGACTGCATACAAGGCATGGGCCCGATTGGATCTCGTAAAACACCACTACATACACGTCCATTGGGCTCATCGGTGGAGTTTTTCATTGTACAAAAGGCGTAGGCAAGCCTGCATCATAAAGTCCCGATGATTATTTGTTGGGAAGTATAAGAATCTTTTTTACCTCAGATGGAAGACAAGATAGAGCCTCAAATACTCATTTTATGGGCATGCCTGAGACCTTTAAGCCTCGAATGGGATACTTTAAATTTTTGTTTGAGTCCCTTTCCTTTCAATCCTATTAATTATTAATGCTCCATACGTCTCATACTTGCATCATCCATAAAAACGTAAACTTGCTCAAAACTTAAACTTGCCCTTCCAAACAAGAATGTTGCCTCCCATCTTCATTGAGCATGGTGCATTTGTCTTCTTTGTCGAATTTATTCATGTAACACTATTTGTGCGCATCTTCACACTGTTCAAGTGTTTAGAAGCATAAGCGGGTGCTATTTACGGGCCGGTGTGGATCGCTAAAAAGCGAGGAATTGACACTTCTTTACGGGCTGCAATGGAGAGCGATCTTTGCTACTTATGCATCCCTTCTTAGGCGATGTATCAAAAGAAAAGGCTTTTCATTATTGGGTAAGTGCGCGTTCATCTTTAACATTAGTAGAAATGGATTTCAGCAAGAGAGATAATGTGTAATTTACTTCTTGAGATATATTGTAAATGTGGATGCGTAATGCAAGCATAGAAGGTTTTGTCTCCATAAAAATGTGTACTCTTGGACTATCACGATTGTGTCTTATCTCATGCAAAAAGCATTGATTTATTCAAAGAAATTGCAGATGGGAGGTTTGAAACCCAATATAATATCCTGATGCCATGATTGCTGCTTATGCACATTATGGGCAAAACCATATTTGCTAGATAGTTTAGGCTGCTTTGCTTTGGAAAGAATGCAAAAGTTCTCCAACAATCAAAATGATTTGTAAATTTGGCTGGAAAAGCATACTGGTATGCTGGTTCCATCCATCATTTATCTCATTCACAACAATGTACGGTTTGCAACTCTCACATATGTGGACACATCAACATACCAAATTATGGAAAATCTCAAAATTATCACAACTGGCGTCTTATTTGGTAAAGACAATTTTATAGTGAGATACCAATACCGAAATATAGTACCTAGTTTGATCGACATTTGGGCATCGTCTTGCGGGGGCCTTTTTAAAAAGGAGGCTTTCAAATTTGCGGTGGATAGCTATAATTTTGTTGGCACTTGGAACAACTACAAGCTAGGTTTGAATGGGCAAAGAGGAATCTGGTGTATGGACAAGGCCTATCTGATTACCTCTCGACCTTGTCTTTGCTGCGATAAAGGGTTGTGGCGAGTGGTTGTGTGGCAAACTTTTCTTTGCACCAATCTGAGGGGTATATGTTTGGTATATTGTCGACTGCCTTCGGCATCGGCGAGGAGTTTACGGAGTTCCTAATGAAGAAGGATTATGATTTCTGTATTGGCAAAACTTGCAACTCTATACATGCTTCCGACGGCCCATTATATGCTAGGTTTATGCCACATCAATGGCTATGCTATTAACAATGGTGCTATCGGTTCTCCTTTTCCACTTCCGACCTACCTTGCGGGTTCTCCACAATCTTTTGTGCATGTCACTTCAAATGTACTTTACACCGGCACACTTCTTGATTGCTTATCACGCCTTACAACTACCACAACGTCAAGGCAATCGGGGACATCATATTGCGGAACATAAATATGTATTTATTCTTATTATTCCTTTATTGTTTACACAAAGTCATCGTGGCAATTACTGGGTGCAATATTTCACATGCAATATTTCTTGGCAAGCTTAGGAAATGGGATGCTACTTTGATGTGTCATAGACAAATGTTCTTATCTTTGTGAATGGTGAGCTGAATTTCCATTACATCCGCAATAAATCCAATGAATTGATGTTTTAGTTTAGGGGGGCTAGGCTATTCTTGAGTGTAGTCTAGGCCTAATTTTTTTTCATATATTGATTTATCTTCGATGCATATTAACTTATATCCGATCGCGAGGCGGTCTCGGCCATCAAGTATCTGTCACCCCTTGAAATATACAATCGGATCTCTGCTTTTGCCAACATGCACTCAATATTTATGTCAATGGAAATGATAATAACATTCATTGCTTAATATGTTTATAAGAAATATTCATTGCTCATTATTACAAAAATATACCTGGGCGGACATTAAATCAACAATCTCATATCCCGCGCTTCCAAAACTAAGAAATACTGGTACCTTAAATGGAGGGGTATTATCTAAAGTATCCAAGCAACATATGCTATTTCATATACAATAAATTTCAATACAATTTTGCCCTAATACACCTTGCTCTAATCTTCTTGCGCCTTTATTTTCTATGGCCTGTGGCGTGCCTTTTTGCTAGTTTCTTTGTCTGTTTCAGTTTGTGGTTTGAAAGACAAAGTACAAGGCGGCCAATTTCTTTATTTTATTCACTCATTCTCTTCTTTAAGTATATTCCTTTTTTAATAAATTTGTGAAATTCGTCTCTGTTATTTCTTTAACACGCTTCTTTTCTTTCCTTTTGTTTTACTTACTAGAGAAGCAAGATTTGAAAACGCATTTAGCAACTTGATGAGCAATATATGAAGCATTTCATTTACCAAAGTATGAAATACTTGATAGTGCTTTATTGAAATCCATACAAAAGAATTTGAAATTTTATTTGGGCCGTTCAACGAACATAGTTTCTGTTTAAATCCCCGAGCGGGCACGTACATTTAGATCCATTTGAAAAATGCAGTCCATCTGAAAAATGCTACTTCTCTGCGGAGCTTTCCATGGCGACACTCAGGCTTTTTAATGCTCTGCTGGACGGCACAAAAGCCATGGCCTCTTGTTCATACCACAAAACCACGATGGGGTCGAAACCCCTTCTAAGAAATTAGAAAGCGGGCTTTGTATGATTGGTCGTCCTTGAGAATTATTGTTGGAATTGTTGTCATGCCATATTGATAATTAATAATTGAGCGAGAGGGAGTCGTCGCGGGCGGTGAAGCATCTGCACGGGGTAAAGCTTTGAGAGATCGGCTTGTGGTGGCTGCTGTGCCGGTTGCGGATCGGTTGGAAGCCGCGGGGATTTTGAGCATAGCCATAGCTTCATAATCGATGTAGATGTATGTAAGCAGGTCTATAGTTGAAAAGCTCAATTCTTGCCGGCATATAAGAAATGCATATCATCTTGGTAGCTTCAAACATGCTTGTCAACTTACCATTCTAGGATGGATTGTAGTCAAGAAAATTGTTGTGAAATCACGGTTTAGAACATCTCTTCCATAGACTACTTGAAGATTTGGAAACGAGCCGCGATAAGAAATAGCTACAAAGAAAATAAACTATTTACCTCAAACATACCTTTTGTGATGGAACATGAGCAAGCAAGAACCCGAACTTCTAATTGCTCTTTCCTTATAAATTGCTCTTTTGTTGATAGTTCATCAAGTACCGTTTTGGTTTCTATCAAAAGGATGAATATGAAACGAAGAATGAGGAAAGCGGCATCTACTACGATTAAAATAATAGGGGTCAACCTCACATGTAGAACATGATCGTGTCATTCATGCAAACAAATCAAAATAAGCACATCGCAATGAGACCATTTTGAATAGACATTGCAACCTGCATTTCTTGCGGATGCATTCCGGGATGGATTCAAACGTCTCAAACTTCGGATACATAAGGCACCCGGACGATGCATAGGATGTCAAGAATCAATAAAAATGGCGCATTTGGAAAGAATGGATTAAGTGGAATCAACGGATAAGAACTCATCAAAATAACGATTTGCAAAGATGTGATGCATTACAATAAAAAGTGAAAGCCATATAAGCGAAAATAATCAAAGAATCAAATGCAAGTGCATTGATACATTGTAATCGCGTAACTCTTGGCCAAGACATATTTTCAAGTAGACCAAGCGAAGAACTAAAATAGATAAATTGCGGATGGACAACTACTGAAACTATTAGCCTATAAATACTAATGAGAAGAATTGAGACAAATCGATAGAATTGCTTTCGGTCATTAATGCTCGTTAATCTTTGTTACCTTCCAATACAACCAAGATCGGATCCATTAAAATCATCATGAACCAGCATAATTAGTGCTTTCTGCGAATAAGTTAGCATGTCATTATACAATTTAATGCCCCAAAAGCAACATGTAACCAAATAGATAGACAAACATGGCAACATCCTTGAAATATTTTCACATTCAACAAAAGCATTATTGAAAGAATCATGTGTATTGAAAGAGCTTGGTTCTAGCAAGAATTATTCCATAGTAGAAAACGGTGCAACATAAAGTACCTAAGTAAGATATAATCTGCCCTTATTATTCTTAGTTTGAGGTGCATATTTCTCATCAAATATATCACCAACTCGACATAGAAGTCGGGACGAAGAAAAACAGGGGATTATCTCAAGAAAATAATTGAATCTCACCATCATGCATCAAGCGTAGAAGTCGGGGGCGAAAAAATGCATATCATGCAATAAAGTTTGTTGCTTATGTATAAATTCCCCGACTTGCCTCTGGTAGCTGCAAACCGGAAGATGCATCTCCTACCAATGTCTTGAAACAAAATAATAATCGATTCTGATAGACACACAAAATAGATGTGAGCAGGGGAAAAGCGAGGAAAAAATAGTGGGAAGAGGGGAAAGCGGAATTAACACCAAAAAAAAACTATGGCTTTGCTTTTCGATGAAAATGTAGCAACAAAATGAAGCCCGCGTTCTGCTGCTATTTCTCCATTTTTTACTCCTTGGAGGTTCTGCGCCGCTCTTCTTGTTTTGAACCATGGTTACGCCATGGTTCTGCCATGGTTTTGAACCATGGTTACGCCATAACCAGCTATGAGGCGTTGAAATAGAAAAGGAAGGGGCGATAATTGAGAAGCTACGGAGAGGAGAGAGGCCGCATCAAGGAGCTGATGTTGCATAAGATCACAGCGGTATTTGAGAACAATAGTGACCTCGAAATACGCGCAGAAGATAGTGTTCTTCATCGGACCCTTCAAGAAGCATCGAGAAGGTGCAAGCTAGATTCGTTGGCGGTCACGGAGTTGAGCATGCGAGCTTTTAACAGATACAAACAAATGGACAAATGGCTATGGAGTCGATTATGCGAGATCGGACATAACATTGAGGGCCATAAAATATGGCAAAAAGAGATGTTGAACTGCTTTGTTGGTATGTGAGGATGGCCATGACCTTTCTTTGCTTGAAGGAAAAGCATTGCCCATCCTGCCATGAGACAATGGATAAGGTAGATTTGAAATATAATCCGGCATGTTCATGATGCGGAGGATAAAATGAAAAGAAACGGAACATGATTGGAAGACACTAGGAGCCGCCGCGAAATTTTCCTAGTCGATTTCAAATTTCTTTGAAGCGGATAATCTTTGTCTATTGAGGTACATTAGTCTTGCTCTCTCTCAGCTTGTTATTTTAATCGCCAAATCCAGTCCTCATGTCTTTTATCTTCTCCCACGGTGTGATACCCAGCTGAGGCTTTGAAGGCTGCATGGACAAGCTCTAAGGCTTCATCCATTTGAGGCTTTGAAGGTCATGATACCCGTGAGGCTTTGGGCCCGGTGTTTAAGAGTGAAAAGTGCTCTGCTATTGACGAACTATTACGTGTAGTAATATATGTACATTTCTTTGTGACAAATAAAATTACGTAAGCCAAGTTTAGTGTACAAGGTATCCTCGGGGCTGGCGACTTCATTTTACAATGAGGAAGTGTCGAACAAGTATTTAACTTCAAGTCATCTTGCCATGCTTTGACCTTACACAGCTTGATAATAACACGGAGGCTGGAAATGACCTCTTAGGCTCACAGTTTGTTAGAAAATGCTCACTTTTTGCACCAAGCAAGCCATGGTTTTCGCATCAAATTAAGCATGGGATTGCAGTCTAATTAAAGGGCCGTGGTGATATATAGCTATTTTAAAACCCCTCTCAACTTCCTAAGTATGAATCTGAAGATTTAACATACATATGTCAAACCCTCAAACATATCAACACGGAGAAGCCAAAAAAGCGAACCCTAAATATTCCTATGCTAAATGAAAAATTATCCATACCGCTTCAGCGATTGAAGAAAGCGAGAATTCCAAACTTTTTATCGGTTTGAAGTGAAGCGCCATGTTTTCTTGACTCGGGGGCACGAAAGAGATGCCATCGGATTGAACCCTCGTAGCTCTGCTGGATATGTACGCATCCTCGTTAATTGCTTTCGTTGCGAGAATCACTCAAAGGTTTAGCTCCCAAAGGGAGCAGGTTCCTTTCCTTCAATGGCTTGGAAGCTATAATAGGGCCAAAGAAACATCTTTAGATGGAATGGCCCAAAGAGAAAAAAAATCTTCCTATAAAAGTTGGAAGAGAATGTTGTTTGTAGCGAAAGTAGCCTAGCAAAGCAATAATGAAGATGCTTGTAGCCTTATGTTTGATGATGATGACAACGGCGATAATTTCTCAAACAATGACACATCCGGTTTCCTTGACATTAAGGTTTCCATATATGCACAATGAGGTGGTGAGAGATATGGGTTTGTTCCTCTTGCGAAAATTGCTCATCCTCAATCATTACAATCGATTGGGGTAAGGATAATAGCTCAACACCACCAACAACACAAACGCCCATAGTTAACTCAACATCTCCAACTCTAGCTCCAGCTCGAGCACCGGCATCGGCACCGGCAGGAGAATCATTTGGAGCTTCAGCACTAGAATCATTTGTAACTTGGGAAGTACCTTCTAATAACTTCTACTCATTGATTGCCATTGATAGATTTGCCATCTCCATCGCCAATCCTCAACCTCACCCTCCTCACCACCCCATACCTCATCCTCATTCACAACCCAAATCGTTTCCTCATCCTTATACTTACCCCAAACATCCCAAATCTCATCCCCGTCCCCCTGCTCATCCTAAACCTCATCCTCGTCCTCATCCTCACCCCAAACATTCCAAATCTCATCCGCATCCTCCTCCTCCTCCTCACCCCAAATCTCATCCCCATCCTCGTCCTCATCCCCATCCTCATCCTCTTGTGCCGCCTAGGCATCAACCTCATCATTTGGAGCACAAAGATATCTATGTGCATTATTGGATTGTAGACATTCCTGAAGGAGCGAATGATGTTTCTTAAGGGAAGGTTTATTATTCTTATCAAAAACCGGTCCCTATGATGGTGATAATGGCTATCATACAATTGAATTTCACTTGGTGAAGCAAGCGCAACCCGGATTCTTTCACATGCCTAAATATCAACCCACGACATCTGCCGAAACTATCACCTCATCTCACTACCCCTTAGACTGGAGTAATGATGTTGCGAATACTAGTTTTATTTGTTCTTCTAGGAGGATTTTCCGCTGAAGGCATTGTGTAAATGTCTTTAGGTTTTTGTATAGGAATTTATATATATAATATATATTGAATACTTTTTTGTGTCTTCTAAACATATATAAGTCTGTTTGAATTTTTGTTTGATGGAATATTTCCGTTCCAAGAAAAAACCTTGGAGCACCACGTGTACTTCAAAAATTCAAAAATACAGTTAAAAAAAAATTAAATGGATTGACTGCGTGACGTCACGTTATGATCCATTGTAATCGGCTCTGGATCTGAGCAAAAAAGGGTAAAATCTGCGATTTCTTCCTCTGCAAGCAAATTTCTTGGATGCTAATCTGCTCTTCCTATGATGCCCGCTGTGGGCGATTGTGTGCTCCATACTTCTAAGCTTGAATGTAAAAGGTAATGAGAAGGCGTGGTCGGCTTTACAGACTGCGCAGATGGCTGGCTTTCAACCAAGCTCTGGTTTTGGTTTTGGGCTCCAAGCATCACTAAGGATGTTGATCTATCTTTCACTAGGCTGTTCCGACCACCCATCCTACGCCAGCGAAATCAGCATCCCTGTTCTTCTATGCCCTGGGCCTCCTAAATCCGCAGCCCTTTTGTGTAAACCAGGTAAGCGTTAGTTCAAGCTTAGTTTCAGAGTTTAGTTTCGTTGGGCATGGCAAATGTAAAGTTTACTTGGAGCTTAGCATTCTTCTCTCGGAGTTAAATTCGCTCCATATCTCTGTCTATATTGTTCTTGCGAATCAGATTTGGGGCCAGGAAGCGGCATTTTGATTCTAGTGTTAATCTAATGGCATTTCTTTACTGGATTGAGCATGAATTAAGCATTCTCATTTTTTCTTATTTACTATTTGTTGCATTACAGGTTTGTTGGAGTTGGCGCTCGGCATGTCCGCTCATTGTTTCATGCTGCAAATAGGCGTGACTATCTTATTTCTGCCACTCAAAGTTATTTCTGCAAGCTAGCCCATGCAAGATATCTTCTGTTGCACAAGAAAGAAGTAGATACTTATCTAAGTTTTTGGAAATGAAAGTCTGAGATATGGCAAATTTGCAGCATGCTTATGCAATATGACTGGAATCATAAGCCCAGGAAAAGGGCATGATTTCCACTTTTTCCAGTTCCTTTCTTTTGGTATCAGAGCAATTAAGGCTTCAAAAATGATTTGCATCTTTGTACTCTAGATGAAGCCATGTTGTCTTACATCATATCTTGGGAGTTGTGGACCTTTGCATCAAAAAACGAGAGGTGCGAGTTTGGAACCTGCAAATGGGCTTTTGATGTTAAAGAGGCATTTGGTTTTGTTAGGGCTTTTTGGTTCACTTTCTACATGGCTTGCCGGACTTGGCCTATGAGCTTGATACTCCAGAAAACCGTGGCGAGGAGGCAATGGGTCTCAATCCTTACGCCATCTTGGCATTCTTATCTTCAATGTTTGCAACATCTCTATCTTTTCATCAGAACTTTGAAGTCTTTTTTGTCTGAGAAACACAATTTTCAGCATAGAAGTCTGACCTTAGCTCCTTGGCATTCATCTTTTCTTTGCTATTTTGTTTTCCAGTTTAGCCAGGCCTTGCTCTCTTTGATATGGTGAGATGATATTTTGCCTTTTTTATCCTTTCAGGATTGGACTTCTATGCAGCCATGATTGCACTTTGCGTGTTGCCAAGCTGAAAGTTATAACCTTTGCCTGATATATAAAAATTCCAAAGATCTGCAAGCATTTATAGGCGGTCAGTTTTGCCATGTGTTTTTTAGCCTAGGCTATGACGATACAGGGGTAGTGCAATTGCAATGGTACAATTGCAACGTCAAACATAGTCGAATCTGGTAAATCATTCTGTGTTATTTTTTATTGTCTTTAGTTTTGTAAAAGCGGCAATTTATTTTACCTAGCTGTGATGTAATACTGATCTTGTGGGGTATGCAAGTACAAAATTTGCTATACTGTATAACAAGATTCGCAAAATACTATAAGATTTCAAGCAGAATACTATATAGTGTTGATTTCATACGTGCAAAATACAATTATGAGGGCTCTCATTTGCCGGAGTCACCCAGATGTGAATATGCACCCAAACCAAAGGGGGTTAAAGGGGGATTTTAATTTAAATGTGTTGGACCCAATGGTTGTGTTAATTAATGTCAATGGTAGTTATGTGTTGGTTGTTAATGTCAATGGTTGTTATGTGTTGGGGGGTTTAATTTTTATATGTTGGATGTTAATGGTTTGTGTTGCAAAAAAAAATTTTTGGCCCCTTCGGGGCCTTAAGGACATCACAGCCCCCCCCCCGGTGAGACAAAAATTTTAGAATTCAAACCAGAAAAAAACTAGAATTCATTTGAGGCTTTCATCACCTGTAGCTTTTGAATTTCATCACAATAAAACAAATAGAACATAAGTAAAAGTTACCATAAAGATAGAGCAGATTGATCCCATTATTCTGAAAGTCATAAAGTTTGCAACACCCATACACACACATTTTTCAACTGGAATTTAACAGCAACCTTTGGCCTCCATGGATTCTTGTGGTGAGAAACCAAAGTGGGAAACTTTTCTGCTTGTTAGCACAAGGATCTAGAAGCCTCAAAATCTAAAAATGCATGGTAATTTTTTGCAGGCTTCATTCGGAATGAGCCATTCCTGTATTAATCAGCTGGTAGGATGTAAAAGCCTACCAAACCCGGCCGGAGAATTGCTGTTTTAGCATAGATAACTTAACCAAACATATCCATATCATACACTATCAAAAAGATCTCGGAGAGAGCTTTCCAACGCAATAAAAATCATCTCAAACAGACCTCTGGATCAAAAGTTATGATAAGAAATGTGTTGCCGGCGGGGAAACTGCACTACATGCGCCCTTCATGTGCCCATTATGCACCACACACACAAAAAGAGGGCTTTTGGTGTGAGCCATTGGTTGTTGACCATTATGCACCACACATACAAAAAAAGAGCTTTTGTTGTGAGCCATTGGTTGTTGACCATTATGCACCACACGCACACAAAAAAGGGCTTTTGTTGTGAGCCATTGGTTGTTGACCATTGGAAAAAAAAGGCTAAAATCAATGGCTCAGAAATGGTGCACTCTAGATGTACGCATTAGTACATCCATTTGAATACATCACGAAATCATAGGAAAACCTTAGTGAAAAGCGTACAAAAACACAAAGAAAACCCCCTGTTATTATGCTACATATAGGCAGCTTATTTTTTTTGCTAGAAAGTGAGCGTTGTAGTTGAACTTTGGCTGGTGTTTTCATTGGCCTGGGGTTTTCACTGGCCAGTATTTGATAGAAGCTGGCAGAGAGACAAGCTAGAGAGACAAGCTATGCTGTAAATGATGTTTAAAAGTTGTTAAATGCTTTCCAATTTGAGGTTGCAAAATTGCTGAAAGTAAATGAGATATTGTTGAAACACTTGAACTATATTTGAAGGGTCTCCAAAATTTTGGTCTTAATGTCCTTTTTATGTAATTTTCTTCTTTGTATGGCCTTTACTTTCTGTTTCTCACAAAGCCTGCATTTATGTGTCAAAACTCATGTAAATGCATGTGCGAAAGGTCATGTAAATGCATGCATAGTTTTTTATATAAGTTATTCTACCATTATTGTTCAAGAAAACAATTGGCTATCGTACAATCTTTGACTTGAGGATGATATCACAACGATTGAATGTTGGCCTCATATGCAAAATTGACCTGATATTTAGGGTCAAAGAGGTAGCTTCTACTACCATGGGAAAATGGATATGAGAAAATGGATCAACTTTTTTAGGTAGGTGAATAATGTGGGTTCAAATGACACCAAGATATGTGACACTGGAATTTGTTGACAATACAAAGTTTTAGACCAAATCCTCCCACCTTTTAATTCCATACAATCATAGGGGCACATGGTCAAAGAGAATCATTCTTATTTATCATACTTTTTCTTCATCAACCTAACAATGTTATTATGAGTTGGATAAGAACCAACATTGTTGTATAATGCTTTTGACTTCTTGGTTTGAATGATACCAAGATGGGCGTTACACAAATCTACCCATGTAAGTAACTTAGAAAAGAAAATGTTGCGCGGCCTTGGCGCGCGTCAATTCTTGTAATAATAAGTTGCATAGGTTATGATGATAATTTGTTTTTTAGTTGATATTTTTCTTCTATTATTGTCTAAATATATACAATAAAGTCTCGTTTTTTTGTCGTTCTTATTTTTCGTCCTCTCGCGATTCTAAATTGAAACACCAAGGCTTTTCTAATTTCCTTTGAGGTGAGTATTAAAAGAAGGCGAGAATTTTGTTTTGTAAGCATGAGTTGACGTGTTGCATTGATATGTAGAAGAAGAGTAATTGAAAAAAACTAGTAACGGGTGCCCGGCGTTGCTTGCATAAAATCTGATTCTAAAATGATGTTGCCTCTTGTTGCATTTGGATAATTAATTTTTTTTTTTTTTTCTAGGTGGCCTATTGATTCCTATAACTTTTAGTTTGGGATAGTCTCATTTTTTTCGACATGTTTTTTGCATTGGACATGACACTAAAAAGAGGGGCATTAATATATGTTTTGTGGTGACTTGCTCTAGAATTGGGCATGTACGTAGAAATTTTGCCCTAAGCCTAGATAACATCCAATTATAAACATAGCGATCTAAAAAAATATTCTAATATGGACCTTAGTGACAACCATAATAATATATAAATATCAACACATTTGTGTTGAATTTGCTCTATTTTTTTCAATGAGACCAAACTTGGACAAAATTCCTTAAGAATGATTCCATTCTTTGAAAGAAGTTACAATGCACATGATAAATTAAATTGCACAAAAAAAAAAAAAAACCCATCAAATTACCTTGGAAGATACTGAATCTGGATTGTTGAGACAACACACAATCCATGGTATTATTCTTTCTGAACTCCAAAGAACTAAAATGCCTTCTCTTTAGATAGATAAACTATATAATATCAATCGGTTGAAAAGCATTGAGAAGCTGTTTAAAACAAAACACACAATTCTAGGAATTGAAGTGAAGAGGTCAACAAAACAAAGTCCTTAGCGAGTATATTGTCTTGAAGGCGGCATTCTAGAAAGCCAAATGAACTTTTATTACGTTCCTAGAAGCTTGATGTTTCCACCATTTGATATGGTACAAAGCTAAAAGAAGCATTAGTTGGAGAATTCCAGCATTTGATGCATTACATGGCCTATGCATTACACGACTTCTAATGGAATATAATGGTAAAGGTAAGACTCATGGATGAGCAGAAAAAAAAAAGATAAAGACAAAAATGAACCCCAAAGTTGAGGGCTCTGGAACGGATGTAATATGCCCACAATCTGTACAAAAGATTTGGTACGATGCATTTTTAAATGTGAAGATCTCTTACACCAATCTCTATTAGATGCACCGAGATACATTTGAAAGCAAAACAGCACGATTAATAAGAAAGATTCAAAAGTTTCATATTTTTACTTTTGGCAAGAAAACAAATTATTAACGTGAATTAGAAAGAGTTGTAAAAAAAATATAAGTGTTGCTCTTCTATTCTATTCTATTCTATTCTTTTGATCAAACTGTCATTAAGTAGCATTACAAACCTAGAGCGATAGACCTTAATGGAGCATATATGACATTAAGAGTTGGTAGATACAACCATCTCAAAGTTCCAAACCATTACAAATACGGGGGATCAAAAAATAAGTGAAAATATATCTGGTTCCTTGTGTGTCAATCCTCTTTCGCTACATTAGATTTGTTGGATGCCATGTTTATTTTGCTTCACACCTGCATGACATCTTCAACAGACACCAACGGGTATACATAAACAAAATTTGCATGCTCCCAAACAAGAGGCCTGGTGCCAGTTTAATTCTAGTCCCCCAAAGGAGAATCGAACAATTTCCAAAGACTTCAGTATCTTACATAAGGCCAATCATTTATTAATATACTCAGAAATAAAAAATGAGCTCAGTAAACCTCAGGCTCATTACTTGTCCCATTTGTCGAGAGCATGTTTGCGTATGCAAGCCTTTGCACACACACTTATAAGAAACAAAACACTAAAGTAGATCCTTTTTCAATGTAATCTGAGCACATAACATAAATTGGTGGCGCTTTTTAGCTACCTTGTGAAACTTTAAATATGTGATTTTAAGAAATTGCATCAATGGCCACATTATTGTAGAAATAGAGTTAGTTGGATTTGTGGACGGACAAATATAGACATTCATCAGTGAGCATGAAAACATGTTTTAAGGCCATAAATATTTACATGTGGATGTTAAGCAATCTGTTTCCTAGCTATATCCTAGATATCTAGCTATATCCTAGGACAAACCCAAACAACTTCAGGAAACATTCATGTTGAGGAAGAAAATAACATTGAGTAGAGTGAGTGGAGCCAGCCAACTTCAAGCAAAAGCATTCATATTTATCTTGTCGGGGATTACGCACATGGCTTGCATGCTTTTGTCTTTATTCGGTCGGGTTTCTAAATCAGGGTTTGATCTAAGGCGTATGCTTATGATTCCATGGAAGTCGAGATAGTATAAACCTTCTATTTGGTACACTCAAATTCTCAAAATTAAGGAATGGAACAAAAGAAGTGTCTAAGATGCTTGTAAAAGTTCTGATATATATTGAAAATGGTTACATACAAATTTGGTTACATACAAATTTGTGATTGTATTAGATACAAGTTCTACACTTTATATGGAGTAAGACCTATTAGAGAAAGTACGTATCATCTTTTTCTTATAATGTATTTTTCATTGTGTCATGTTTGTACACTTTCCATTACTGCCTAAGTATCAGCCAGACTAATTAGGTATAGACTTGTAATTACGTGTACAATGAAGCTTATCCAATTGGTAACAATTACAATTTATTGTTTGCTCACATGTAGCGAGGTCATAAATTGCTATGCCATGTCTATGAATTCTGGAGGCTAAGACCTACTTGTTCCTTATTCTTGATCTCACCAAGCAAACATGTTGTCTTTGACCATGTCCTTTTTTCAACTCCACTAGTCTAAGATGTGGTGGGTGTCTTTGACATCACATCCGTTGGTCTTGTTCGGTTGAATTATGCATCACAACTGGTACTGAATACAGTTAGCATGGCATCATAAATGATTTTAAATTCTCTTGCAGATATTGCTGAAGTGCAGAATGTTTTATCTTCATATAATAAGCTACAAGAAAATGGCATGAAAGTTCCAATTTGGGTGGTTGCAGAAAATTCACTACAAGGGATCAACGTCGATAATCGATATTTGTCCGTCGATTGTCGACCTAAACGGGTCGACAATCGACGGTCAACGTCGATCGTCTACGTTGACCAGTCAAACGTCGACCGGTGACCATTGAACGTCGATCATCGACGTTCAGTTGGAGTGACGTGTCGCCTTTGGCCTCGTGGCATGCCTACCTGGTCGCCCGACGACCGCGTGGCTGTACTCGCGTGGCGTAGAACGTCGATCATCGACGTTGTGTCGATGATGACATGGCATGCGTGGCCTGGCCGATGCCTACGTGGTCCCTCAGTGCCAGGGTGGCTGTGCGCGTGGCGTGGAACGTCGATCATCGACGTTGTGTCGAGATGAAGTTGAATGTGTGGTCTGGCCGAGGTTTGAAGTTGAATGTGTGTTTCTTTCTTTTGCGAAACCGACCTTGTAACTTGCTCCCTAGGGTAATTTCGCCATTCCGGACGATTTGGCAGGGTCAATTTGCCATTCCGGAGCCTCCCCGTGCGGAACGACAAGACACCTGCGGGTTTCTACAAGGCCAACTCCGGGGCGCCCATGGTTTGACAAGTTCTCCCGGACCGATCTGGAATCTTTTGGGCCTTCCCCAAGAGGGGCCCCCCGAACGGAGGATCCAACGGTCCGGATAGGGGAACCGGCTCAGAAGGGTGGTCATTAGCGTGCGGCCCCGGGGCCCCAGAAGGGCTGCCTCGGGAACTTTTTTGGATCCCGCCTCTTGGGGTCCGGACTCTCCCCTCTTGTGAGGGATCCCTGCAAGGTCCTGGCCTCGTTTGACTTGGGGAAGGGTGCCAGCTCGGTTGCCCTGCAACGGGCTGCCCCGACCGTTCTAATGCTAACCCTTTGACCTAGACCTTCTCCCTCGGTTTGAAAATTGGGTAGTGTTGGAGATGGATTAGGAATCCAGCTGGCAAAAAATCAGAATTTATTTTCGTACAATGCATTAATTGCGAATTTATGAATGTCTTGCCACTGCAAAAGCGCCCCGCGACTTCTACTTGCCACATCGGGAGGAGGACAGGCCCAAACTCCGCTCCGGCCGGTTCCCCTTGCTCATTATTCTCCTCGCTGCGGCTTCTGAAGCCCGTCCCAAGTGCAACAGACCAAGTCTCGGCCCCCAAAAAGCAAACCCTTCTAGAACCTGGCAACCCACAGGGTTTACGTTTTGGAGGCCCTCTCCTTGTCAGATTCGGGCGGGACCTTGCGCCGTGACTTGACGTGGAGTGGGGGTGTTGACGCCAGAGCACGGACCCTAAAATCCCCCCGGAAGCTGCTTGCCCCGAATTTCCTCTCCCCAAGGCCCTGGGGACGGACGGGCGACCTCCCCTCTCCGGAATCGCGATTTGGCTCTGCCAATGGACTCAGAACGTCGACATTGCCCTAGGGACCAAGTTAAAGGGGCGAAGACCACCCGACCTCCAAGAAGCGCCAAAGTAGCTCACTTCCATCACACTCGTAGTCAATTGGCCTAGGATGTGGATGCGGGATACTGTCGTGGAGGGCATGAGTGTTTCTTTCTTTTGCAAAACTGACCTTGTAACTTGCTCCCTAGGGTAATTTCGCCATTCCGGACGATTTGGCAGGGTCGATTTGCCATTCCGGAGCCTCCCGGTGCAGAACCACAAGACAACTGCCCGGTTTCTACAAGGCCGACCTCGGGGCGCCCAGCGGGTTTGACAAGTTCTCCCGACCGATCTGAATCTTTTTGGGCCTTCCCGAAGAGGGGCCCTGAGCGGAGGATCCAACGGTCCGGATAGGGGAACCGGGCTCGGGAGGGTGGTCATTAGCGTCACGGCCCGGGGGAGCGGCGCCAGAAGGGCTGCCTGGGAACTTTTTGGATCCCGCCTCTTGGGGGTCCTGGACTCTCCCCTCTTGTGAGGGATCCCCGCAAGGTCCTCGGCCTCGTTTGACTTGGGGAAGGGTGCCACTCGGTTGCCACAACGGGCTGCCCCGGACCGGATTCTAATGCTAACCCTTTGACCTAGACCTTCTCCTAAAAAATTTGAAAATTGGGCTGTGTGTTTGGAGATGGATTAGGAATCCACCGGCAAAAATCAGAATTTATTTTAAGCATAATGCATTAATTGCGAATTTATGAATGTCTTGCCACCGCAAAAAGCGCCCGACTTCTACTTGCCACATCGGGAGGAGGACAGGCCCAAACTCCGGCCCGTCCGGTTCCCTTGCTCCGTGATTCTCGGATCGCGACTCGCCAGTCCCAAGTGCAATGGACAAGTCTCGGCCCCAAAACGCAAACCCTTCTAGAACCCGGCAACCCACGGGGTTTACGTTTTGGAGACCCTCTCCTTGTCAGATTCGGACGGGACCTTGCGCCGTGACTTGACGTGGAGTGGGTGTGTTGACGCCAGAGCACGGACCCTAAAATCTGCTTGCCCCGAATTTCCTCTCCCCAAGGCCCTGGGGACGGACGGGCGACCTCCCCTCTCCCGGATCGCGATTTGGCTCGCCAATGGACTCGAACGTCGACATTGCCCCGGGGACCAAGTTCCGTGGCCAGAAGACCACCCGACCTCCAAGAAGCGCCAAAGTAGCTCACTTCCATCACACTCGTAGTCAATTGGCCTAGAATGTGGATGCGGGATACTGTCGTGGAGGGCATGAGTGTTTCTTTCTTTTGCAAAACCGACATTGTAACTTGCTCCCTAGGGTAATTTCGCCATTCCGGACGATTTGGCAGGGTCGATTTGCCATTCCGGAGCCTCCCCCGAACCACAAGACACTGCGGTTTTCTACAAGGCCGACCACCTCGGGGGCCCGCGGTTTGACAAGTTCTCCCGGACCGATCTGGAATCTTTTGGGCCTTCCCAAGAGGGGCCCCCGAATCGGAGGATCCAACGGTTGGATAGGGGAACCGGGCTCGGGAGGGTGGTCATTAGCGTCAGCCCCCCGGGAGCGCCGCCAGAAGGGCTGCCTCGGGAACTTTTTGGATCCCGCCTCTTGGGGTCCTGGGACTCTCCCCTCTTGTGAGGATCCCCCGCAAGGTCCCCGCCTCGTTTGACTTGGGGAAGGGTGCCACTCGGTTGTTCCCAACGGGCTGGCTGCCCCACCGTTCTAATGCTAACCCTTTGACCTAGACCTTCTCCTCCGAAAATTTCAAAATTGGGTAGTGTGCGGAGATGGATTAGGAATCCAGGCCGCAAAAATCAGAATTTATTTTCGCATACAATGCATTGATTGCGAATTTATGAATGTCTTGCCATCGCAAAAGCCCCCCCGACTTCTACTTGCCACATCGGGAGGAGGACAGGCCCAAACTCCGCTCCGTCGGTTCCCCTTGCTCCGTATTCTCTGGCTGCGGCTTCTCGGCCAGTCCTGGCACAACGTACCAAGTCTCGGCCCCAAAACGCAAACCCTTCTAGAACACGGCAACCCACCCGGGGTTTCGTTTTGGAGGCCCTCTCCTTGTCGATTCGGAAGGGACCTTCTTGCTCGCGGACTTGACGCGGGAGTGGGGGTGTTGAGGCCGTGAGCACGGACCCTAAAATCCCCCTAAGCTGCTTGCCCCGATTCCCTCTCCCCAAGGCCACGATCCGACGGGCGACCTCCCCTCTCCGGAATCGCGATTTGGCTCTGCCAATGGACTCATAACGTCGACATTGCCCTAGGGACCAAGTTCCGTGGCCAGAAGACCACCCGACCTCCAAGAAGCGCCAAAGTAGCTCACTTCCATCACACTCGTAGTCAATTGGCCTAGGATGTGGATGCGGGATCTTGTCGTGGAGGGCATGAGTGTTTTTTTCTTTGCAAAACCGACCTTGTAACTTGCTCCCTAGGTAATTTCGCCATTCCTGGACGATTTGGCGGTGGTCGATTTTGCCATTCCGGAGCCTCCCGGTGCCGAACCACAAGACATCATGGTTTTCTACAAGGTCGACCTCCCGGGGCGCCCCGCTTTGACAAGTTCTCCCGGACCGATCTGGAATCTTTTGGGCCTTCCCAAGAGGGGCCCCCGAATCCAGGATCCAACGGTCGGATAGGGGAACCGGGCTCCGGGAGGGTGGTCATTAGCGTGCAGCCCCGGGGGAGCCGGCGCCAGAAGGGCTGCCTCGAACTTTTGGATCCCGCCTCTTGGGGTCCTGGACTCTCCCCTCTTGTGAGGGATCCCCGCAAGGTCCCGGCCTCGTTTGACTTGGGGAAGGGTGCCAGCTCTGTTTTTCCGCAATCGGGCTGCCCCGACCGTTCTAATGCTAACCCTTTGACCTAGACCTTCTCCGAAAATTTCAAAAATTGGGCTGTGTGCTGGAGATGGATTAGGAATCCAGCTGGCAAAAAATCAGAATTTATTTTCGTACAATGCATTAATTGCGAATTTATGAATGTCTTGCCACTGCAAAAGCGCCCCCCGACTTCTACTTGCCACATCGGGAGGAGGACAGGCCCAAACTCCTCGCCCGTCCGGGCCCCTTGCTCCGTATTCTCTACAGCAGCTTCGGCCAGGTCCCAAGTACAACAGACCAAGTCTCGGCCCCCAAAACGCAAACCCTTCTAGAACCTGGCAACCCACAGGGTTTACGTTTTGGAGGCCCTCTCCTTGTCAGATTCGGGCGGGACCTTGCGCCGTGACTTGACGTGGAGTGGGGGTGTTGACGCCAGAGCACGGACCCTAAAATCCCCCCGGAAGCTGCTTGCCCCGAATTTCCTCTCCCCAAGGCCCTGGGGACGGACGGGCGACCTCCCCTCTCCAGAATCGCGATTTGGCTCTGCCAATGGACTCAGAACGTCGACATTGCCCTGGGGACCAAGTTCCGTGGCCAGAAGACCACCCGACCTCCAAGAAGCGCCAAAGTAGCTCACTTCCATCACACTCGTAGTCAATTGGCCTAGGATGTGGATGCGGGATACTGTCGTGGAGGGCATGAGTGTTTCTTTCTTTTGCAAAACCGACCTTGTAACTTGCTCCCTAGGGTAATTTCGCCATTCCGGACGATTTGGCAGGTCGATTTGCCATTCCGGAGCCTCCCCGGTGCCCGAACGACAAGACACTGCGGTTTCTACAAGGCCGACCTCAGGACGCCCCGCGGTTTGACAAGTTCTCCCGGACCGATCTGGAATCTTTTGGGCCTTCCCGAAGAGGGGCCCCTGAACGGAGGATCCAACGGTCGGATAGGGGAACCGGGCTCCGGGAGGGTGGTCATTAGCGTGCAGCCCCTCCCGGGAGCGCCAGAAGGGTCAGCTGCCTCGGGAACTTTTTGGATCCCGCCTCTTGGGGTCCTGGACTCTCCCCTCTTGTGAGGGATCCCCCAAGGTCCCTCGCCCTCGCTTTGACTTGGGGAAGGGTGCCACCGGGTTGTTGTTCGCACGGGCTGCCCCGACCGCTCTAATGCTAACCCTTTGACCTAGACCTTCTCCTAAAAATTTCAAAATTGGGCATGTGGCCGAGATGGATTAGGAATCCAGCTGGCAAAAAATCAGAATTTATTTTCGTACAATGCATTAATTGCGAATTTATGAATGTCTTGCCACTGCAAAAGCGCCCCCCGACTTCTACTTGCCACATCGGGAGGAGGACAGGCCCAAACTCCGCTCCGTCAGTTCCCCTTGCTCCGTATTCTCGGCTGCAGCTTCTCCGTCCCAAGTTACCTTGAGACCAAGTCTCGGCCCCCAAAACGCAAACCCTTCTAGAACCTGGCAACCCACAGGGTTTACGTTTTGGAGGCCCTCTCCTTGTCAGATTCGGGCGGGATAGAACTAGATGTGAAGCGGCCAAGCTCTTGTTGCCTCAACCAAGAATATTTGAAGCGGCTAGGGTTTTGGATGTCAGGGTTTTTGCTTCAATTCGAACCTTTGTAGGTACAATTAACTTTTTTTTTTTGGCCAACGTCGATATTGACCGTTTTGTCGGTATATCCGTCGATCATCGACGTTTATACAGAACGTCGATTATCGACGTCGCGACGTCGATTATCGACGTTGCTCTGTAATATTTCCGAAACAGGGCGGAAAACCCGTGACCTATTTCGAGCAAGCAAGAAACTTGGAGGAGCATTTATTCCGGCGATTTTTGGCGCCCATCGGTCTTGAAGCCCATTTCCTTTGCCAAGCAAGCTCCAGAAGGTATGTGCTTGGATCAACCATCTCTTTTTTTGAATCCATGCTTGTTTTTTTCCAAGTTTTAGGGATTTATGTTCTTGTTGTTTGTTCTTCCCATTCTCATCAATCTTGGCCTCTTTTAGTTAATTCTTCCATCCCCTTTCCATTTTGATCCCTTCCAATGTTTCTATCCTCATATTTGCCATGCCTTTTTTTATTCTTGCTTCTTTGCTCTTCCAAATTCTTGCTTCTTCTTCCTTCTTCCAAATCCCTCCCTCTTCTATATTCTTTTCCGAATTCTTACATCCCTTTCTCTCATCATCTCTTCCTCTATTTCTTCTTCTTCTTCTATTTTTTCTTCATCATCCTCCTCCACTTTTTCTTCTTCTTCCTCTTCCTCCTCCATTCTTCTTCTTCGAATTCTTTTTCACCATTCGTTTTTCCTCTTCGATTCTTCCTCTATTATTTTCTTCGTCGATGAAGGACGGCTTCCTTTGTTTTTGTTTTTTTCTTTTTTTAATGCAAGGTCGATGAACGACCTTGCAATGTTTTGTTTCTTACTTAGTTTAATATTTTTTTCTAACCATTGGATGTCTTGTTTTGCATGCATAACTCCTAACAAAATGCGTTGCTTTTGCGAACGACAACGAACACCTTGTACTTATTCCAGGAAAGAATTTATTTTTAATACGTTTAAGTTTAATGCTTTGTTTAGGTTTAAAAAAAACTTGGGGAGACTTGGGCAAGGGGCATGGTCGACTCCACCTTGAGTGGAGGGGACTAAGTGCTTCGGGTCCAAGCTCACCTACTACTCTTGTAAATTTATTTGCTAATGTATTTAGGTTAATCCACGAATCCTTTTTTTCTTTGTATTTTTTTATGCATTGCCGATAAAATTAGTTTAATTTGGTTTGTAGGTATGGCCCCAAATGTGAAGACACAAATGCTTAGTGAGATTAGACGTGTGCTCATAAATGAGATATGTGCCAACGAAAGTCCCGACAGGGAGACACAAACTGGTCAACGTCTCGACCATTTTGTAAGGCATGTCCATTGTGCAGAACAAGGCTGCTTAACTTTTTATGCAGAGTAGCTAACTAACACATTTTTCTCCTTTCCTTTCTTATGGGCCACCTGCAAAGATGGATACGAATCCTTTCATGGAAGCGCTAAAAGCTGAAAAATGCATATTTTTGAGACAAAAGAGAACGACTTATCGGAACCTCCGAACACTAAGTTAAGCATGAAGGTTTTTGCTACATGTTTCTTTGTTATGCTGCGACCTGCTCTTACTCTATGCTTTTCTTCTATCTGCCCAGTCTAACTTTTCTTCTCCTTATTTGGTTTCTCTTCATTGCAGGTGCATAGACAAGAATAGAGCTTATGGCTTCATCTGAGGAAGCACGAAAATAAAGAGAAGGAATAATTTTATTAGAGGAAGGTACGCCTTTGTTCAATTTATTTTTTGTAGACTCAGCTACAAGTATTTTCATGGCATGAGCCATTATTTTTATATGTTTTTCATTTCCTGCTTCTCAATTTAAGAACGATCTTTAATTGATTAATTTAGATTTTAGTTGATTTTAATTAGATTTTAATTGATTAATTTAGATTTCTCCAAATATTTTATTTGATAAATAAAATTCGAAGTCTTTACAACTTAATATGTCTTAAATTGCACCCAATTTGATGCATGGTTTATGTTTTTTATTTTTAAATTTTTTTGAAAAAAAAATAATTTTTTTAATTTTTTTAAAATTTTTTTTTTATATAAATATTTAGAGACGTCGATGATCGACGTCCAGTGGACATAACAGGTGTCCGCCACGTGGCACGGCGGCGCGGGGTGTGCCACGTCACTGCCCACTGAACGTCGATGATCGACGTTCAGCGTGGCGGACACCGTGGCATCGCCACGTCACGGAGGCCAGCGTGGCATCGCCGTGGCATCGCCTCGTCACGGATCGTCGATCATCGACGATCCACCGTCGAGCATCGACGTCGCGATTTCGACACGTATTTCGACCGTGTTTCGACGATGATCGACGGTCTTCAGTCGGTATGACGGTTTAGGGTCGACCTTTGAACGTCGATGATCGACGATGCATCGACGTTGCATCGTCGATATAGACGTCGAAAGGGCTCAACGATTTTGTAGTGATTACCGATTTTCTGGATGCTTTGTACTCCACGAACAACGGCATCATCTTCGACTTTCACCATTCTAGGAACGTCCTGTGGTGTTCCGGGAGCGACTATTTGGGAGGAAGAAGAGATATGCATCGCGGCTAAAACTTTGTATAGTCCATAATCAAATAGCTTGTTCCTTTTTTTTCATAGATACATCAGCGCAAGCTATCCCGTAGCCAAGAAATGTTATTCGGTCTTGGTGGCTCGACCGCCTCCACAATCAATGCTTGTTACATCCGCAGAGGAAAATCTTATCGGACTAAACACCTAAGTAGTTGGTTTCCAAAGTGGTCGCCAAACAACAAATACCACCGCCTTTGTTTGCAAGCATTGGCATATTCCAGCATATCTTGGCATATACCGAATATGCCATAAACCCATTATGGACGAGGGCTTGCCCCTAGGGGCAACCCAAAAAGAAGAAGAGAAAATGCTCTTCATATCTTCAAAACCATGCTAAAATGCAAAAATGCAAACTAGGGACCTTTTTAGTATACAAAGAGATTGATATGATATGAAATGCATTATTTGGCTTCAAAATATCCCATCGTGGCAGCTTTTTAGCAAATATAGAAAATATGCATTTAGCTGCCTTTGCATACTATACAAGCCTTAGAAAATACAATAGTTTTTTCGAATGGCTTATTGGTTGGAGTTTATAATTTTCTAAAGACCTATAATATTGGGTCGACTAAAATATTAGGGCTTTTTCCAGCAAACATGGTGGCGCCAAAACGGTCGCCCAAAAGGGCATAGCCAGATCGATGGGTTTTGCTTGAGATCGATGGTAAGAGAGATGATGATCTATTGCAGTCTAAGCTATGGCCTCTGAAGGTATGATCTTGCTTCAAGGCTTATGTTATGAAGCAGATCGGTTTGCAGTTTGATAGTAATGGTAGAGCATCAAGAAATATCGATGCTTATTGCTTGTTTTAGAGCCAACTTTGCTTGTGGCAGCTGAAAAATATGCAAGATAGATATGCATATACAGGTTTACAAACTAGGTGCGGTCAAAATGCACAAACAAACTTATGTTGGATGTTGTGAAGTAGCTCTGGCTTTAAACTATCATCAAATAATATATGGATGGCATACATACGTGGCTTTAATCTAAGCGACAGAGAATATACTGGCATCAGGAAGTACCAGGCTTAAAAAATGTCCAAGATAGGCTGGTAATAGCCAGATTTATAACCTGGATCCAAAGGCAAGATAAAAGAGATGTTATTTCTGCCATATGCTCATGATTTTGACCTGCTTGAAATGGTTTCTTGCTCGTTTGGTTATTCTTTTTTATAATATGATGAGCTTCTACATTTTTAAGTTTTCAATAATAGAATAGAATAGAATAGAATAGAATACATTAACGTCCCTCAGGCCGTGAGGCCCCCGGACTTATGTAGCATCCTGCGAGCTCCCATAGGGTGCTGTCAGCAAATAGACGCATAGGTTTTATGTAGCCATCTAGCGGGCTTCACTTGTTCTTTATATATTACCCACATCGTGTTTATAGCTGGCTTCTTGGCCATACACAAATGCATCGTTATAAACAGCTTTTGAATCAGTACTTTGTGGGCTTCTCTCGATGCGCCTCATCCGTGTTTTTCGTGACATTAGCCCTCTCTTTGTGCACCCCCCGGTGTCTTATTATCATTTCTTTTATAGCTTTCGCTATATCTGTGAGTGTCTCTTCTTTGTCCATCAGTGCTGGGAGTGGGAGATCCCACCTGACCTTGTTAAATTTGGACCTTATGTCGTTGTAAACCGGGCACTCCTTTACCATGTGCTCTTCGCCTTCTATTTTTCCCGAGTCACATACTCGCATATTCTCTCGCTCTATCTATTTTTCTCCATCTATCTTTCTCAATTCGAGGTCGTGGCTTCCCATCCTGAATCCCGCCGTTCCTCATTACTCTTATTCAACATGCTGCTTTTGTATGTGATATGCTCTATCTGTCCCCCTGGATTGAAGGTTTCCAATAGCCATTCTGCCTTGGGTCCTGTGTGCCGTGCCAGCCAGTTTCTCATTGCTTTTCCTGTCCATTCTTCGTCCCATCCGTCTGCTTGTATAATCTGACTTAGTTGCATCCCCATATTTGTTTGTCCATTTCACAATTCGCTAAACCATCCCTTGCCCGGGCTATATGTCTTTTTTCTTTGATTCATCTATCGCTAGTGACGACAGTTTGTCCTCTTTCCCATAGCTATTGTCCTTTATTAGGTATCTAACTGTTCTTTCCCAGGCCCTCACTTCCATTGGCTTTTCCCCCGTCTCATATAAGATTGTTGCCAATGATGTACCTGTCTTCACCTGGAATTCTTGTCCGTGTCACTGCCTCAGTATGCCTTCTTGTTTTTCCCATTTCTTTTCTGACAGGCCTGTGCTGAATAGGTATGCTTTGATTTCCCAATTGGTGATCCTGCTGTTGTTGCAATAATTCATCATGATGTAATAATTGTCTATTGCTGCTTGAATCGTGTGTCCGCTCCTTTGGCTTTGTTATGGCTTTGCCGGTCGTTGTTGCTATGCCATGAACAGGGATACTTGCATGTGGTCACAGATTGTTTATGCAACGAGCTTGCTCGCTAGGTATGTGTGGATCAAGCAAAGGCACGTGGTGGTTGTTTCAAATAAAAGAATGTCTAGATATAAGCGTAATAAGTGGAGCTTTCTAAATCAGGGTTTGATCTAAGACGATGCTTATGATTCCATGGAAGTCGAGATAGTATAAACCTTCTATTTGGTACACTCAAATTCTCAAAATTAAGGAATGGAACAAAAGAAGTGTCTAAGATGCTTGTAAAAGTTCTGATATATAGCAATCGACACATAACTATCATTAACATTAATTAATATAGACCATTGCATCCAACACATTTAAATCAAAATCCCCCTGAAACCCCCTTTGGTTTGGGTGCATATTCACACGGAGTGTTACTCTGGGCAACGAGGAAGTCTTGGATGGGCATATTTGCCCTTTATTCCAAGATCCGACTGTACATAGCGATCCTCGTTTGTGGGGTATGCATATACAAGTTTTGTATATCTTGTATATTAAGATTTGCAAAATACTATAAGGTTTGAGATAATGTACTTAATGGTCGAAAGCAAAATCAATCACGAGCAAAATGTGTCTCTCTCGGCCAAAATTTAAAAATGTATGTATATAACTCCAAAGAAATCAAATGAATAAGCATTACAATTCACTAACTTACCCCGCACACCTAACAATAACCATGCACATAAGATGTGACTTCAATTCTAGAAACAACTCCACTTGTAATCGATATATTGTGTCGCCACCAATTGGATAGCCAACTACAGTGATAAAGATCCCCGCAAACGTGGTAATACTCCAAACTCAACAGAACTCACCAAAGATTCACAGCAATCGAGTCAGTAGCAACATCAAACTTGGAGGGATCCTTAAAAATTCTTTAACTTGATCTCGCTTTGTGGATATGAATATTCTCATTGCAAGGGCAACCTGAAAGAACATTTTTATACTGAATTGATGAAGAAATGAGCAAAAACGCCAAAGTAGGGTATCCCATCGCCAATGACAATGCAACCACCATTGAAACACCGAAAGAGAACTTAGCCATCGATCATCCTCAGTCAAGTCAAGGGCTACAGGATCAAAAACCGAACCATAAGAAAATGGATCTAATGCCAAGCTTTTGCAAGCAAAGTTGCCTCGAGATGAACCAACTTTATCTCCTTTTTTAATCAGATTCACATTGGACACAATTTCCACAGTTCTCTTATTAATCTTTGTGGGAATGTTAAGAACATGGAAGAGGACGTTTGAGAAGGATCAAGCCCTGTGTTTCCAGGAGGTATGGTCACATCAATTGGGGCTACAAGCCCAACACGAGCAGGTGCACCCACTTGTACTTGGCAACTTCTTCTCTGACTTCCTTTAGATCCCCTTTTGTAAAAATAAGTCCCACGTTGCCCAAGAGAAGAGATATCGATTCAAAACAAACCGTATTTCCAGTTTTCTCTGCGTAAACTCGAATGGTTCTTTTTTCATCATGGTATTCTTCCCCATAAGTACGCATGCATTCTCGCCTTAAACCCTTCCCGATTTGTTTTTTCTTTGCATTTGAGTAGACCCAACATTATCCGCTACACGATCAAAGCCTTGGAGTACTCCTCCAAAAGCTCACACATCTTTTCTAAAGTATTATATGTGCCTGGGTTATTAGTGATGGCAAATTAAAAAGAGGCCGGAGCACTGCAAAAAGAGAAAGGGAGTGAATGCCTACGGAACTAAGAACAGAATCGGATAGCTACAAAGACCGATTATTTGCGAATACCAAAACAGGCATACGGATTTCCCGGACGATCATAGCTCTGACACAAAAGAAACACCCATTTCTGCAAGTTGAACATTCATTTCTTTCTGATGCTTGCTCCAGCCTTCTTGTTCTCGATGCTTGCTCTAGCCTACCGAAGCACCACAGACAGTGCTCCACCTCTGCAGAATTTGTGCCTTCCGCTAGCAAACCCTATCTAGCAAACCCTATTTCTAAATGGCTCGAGGGTTGCATGTGAAGGAGTCTGAATAAGCTAATTGAAAAAAAAAATACAACATGGCCCATGGGTCTAAAACCATTGAACAAAAACACTAAAATTAATGTAGGCGATATGCACTCTAGATATACTAATTAGTAGTTCCCATGCAATACGTTTTCGAAATCATATGAAAACCATAGGAAAAATAGTACAAAAATACAAAACCAACCCCCTGTTATTATGCTAGATATGCACCCACTAAAAAGAACAACTAGCGACGGCGATGCTTTCGCGGTAATATGAAAACTTAGTTGTTTCTTTAGTTGTTTGTACACATATGCATCCACTAAAAAGAACAACTAGCGGTGGCGATCGCCGCCGCGACAAAGTCTTGTAAGATTTATGATACTTCACACAATTTATTGCATTTCAAAAATTTAACACAATCTCTGAAATGCCATAATTGTGTGAAATATCATAAAATCTTGTATCCGAAAAACAATGGTTCCGCGGCGAAGAAGAGAAAAGAATCTGCGAAGTGGTCCATGATAACCTTAGAACTTCGTGCTAGGTCAATGATATCTAGACATCTGGTCAGGCTTTTTTCCCTTTGGAATCTATGGTGGAACCATGTTACCCATTGCAAAGAAGGTCATGATGTCCGAGGGACAGATGTCATTGAACTTGAATATGCATGCAGTTGGAAGCAAGAGTGGATCATGTATCTTGTGAACCTGCTTCTCTTCCACGGGCTTTTGAATGGTCTGCCATGGTTTGGCCCCTTCGCTCGCAAAGATCCCTTCACAAAGAAGATTCGCAAACACGAAGAGACAAATAGTGTCGAAGTTCGAAGCCCATGGAAGGCAAAGATGTTCTCGAGCCACTAAGGTCGACGATTGCTCCCCAATTCTAGGAACGAGCCATCGTCAATCTTAAGTATCTCAAGTTGAAAGCAACCGAATTCCCAATATTTCTTTCTCCGCCTCTCGATCAATGTGGTGTAGTCACTTTCTAGGCTCCATTATTTAGAGAGGCGTGGTTGCAAGACCATCGGTTCCCATATGCACTCTCCATGTTCAATGCTCCAAAGGTAATATCTCAATGGCATCGACTTACCTTGGGCACTATAGTTGGAATCATTGTTCTCACTACAAAGCACAATGGTCGAAACGAAATGGCTACATTTCAGCATTACCTCCCTCTCGGTCACAAATGAGGTTTCCATTATGCCTCTTGCATTGCCTTCTTAGGATCAATACAACTTAGCTCCTTGCTAAGCTCTATTGCACAAAGAGATGAATGCACCTGTGAATTCTTGGAAATCTTGTTGTAAGAGTGGATCATGTATCTTGTGAATCTGCTTCATTTTGATGGGCTCTTGAATAGTCCGCCGTCGTTTGACCCCTTCGCACGTAAAAATCCCTTCGAGAGCAAGATTTTGCAGCATGCGAAAGAGACAAACGGGCCGAGTTTAATAAGCCCGTTGAAGGTTGCGGGTTTCTCGAGGCACTAGGGTCTATGATTGCTCTAAATTTAAGAAACTCTTGAACCTTAGATGGTTCTCAAATTATTATGTAATTTTGCGAGTGAAAATAACAAATGAAGAGAGATACAAATGAAATGACAAAATTTATTGTTTTATTCACAAGTTGTTTATTCTTCCACGCCTCATAGGTAATCGCCATCGACAATCGAGAGTCAACCGGATCAAGACATGTGGTTAATTCCTCGACAAAACTTGTTGTATTGATGGGAGCAAGATCACCCACCCTCCGTGTCAAATTCTTCGCTTTCTTGGCTACCGCTGGATTGATCCAAGAATATGTTTTCTAGGTCATCTTTGTCGCTGACTAAATTGGTGCATTGAATGTCCTGTAAGTAATGTGGATCCAAAGCAAGTACTAACAAGGTTTGGAGGTGTTGGCCTTCTGTTGCTTCATCTGGCTATTTCAATTGTCTTGGCCATTCCTTTCTCGCCCATGCTACACCTTTTGACCCTAGCCCACCCTCTGATTGGTACGTTGGCGCAGCAAGAGGGATGGTGTAGTTGATTTCTTCCGCCCGTTCGTCTATGCTCCTCGGTTGTCCCTTGTCTTTTTTGCTATTATTCTTCGCTTTTATGTATCACATCTAATCTTTGTTTTGGTGTGTTATGAGAGATCTTATTTTTTTGTGGTCAAAATAATAATTCAAAAAACATGAATGACATATGAACCATTAAGCATACAGCTCCCATAACACACCAAAACAAGGATTTCAAAATTTTGCTTTATTACTTTTTTGGAATCTTAGAAATTAGGTTTTTAGCACGCCAGCCTAACCAAGCGTGCAACCCTCCTTGCAATTCTAGACTATCCACGTGTCACCTCCACATCATAAAAATCTGAGTTGGTATCATCTTCTACCGTTAGATCTCTATTTTATGCATCCTACGATCATGAAAATTAAAAAATTGACTAAAAATGGACACGGAGATGTAAAAGGACGTTGAACTCGCCCTCAGATTTTTCTTTTCCCAACTGCGGCGTCCCGATTAGCCTTGCCGGATTATGTGGATTTACTCGAGAAATTTGCTCGCCCAATGGCGATGGATCATTTAGCCACACATGCAACCGGGTTTCGCCAAGCATCGGCCTCCCCCAGCTTCAATGGAAATTTGTCCAAGGCAAATCGGCCTACTTTTGGCTTTCGTCCCATGCTTCTCCGTTATTGTCATAACCCTAACTTTGCCTCTTTCAGATTCTTCCTTCCGCTGTGTATTAATGCAAAAGAGAGCTCCTTTGATGGTAGAAAACCTTACAACCGCATTTCTTGTTCCTTGTCAAGGTTATACCGTTCTATCATCCGACGGGTTGCAAAAGGACCACTTTGCAATTACAATCTTTGCAATTACAATCTTTTTCTTTTCATGTAGGAGTTTCGCACATAATGCACGCTTCAGCTTGCAAGGTACATGTCTTTTAATTGCATATGATTGCTCTTAGAAATATCTTTGCCTTTGTAGTCTTCATTCCTACTCTAGGCAGCCAAGGTCGCCCCTTGCTTCTTCCATCAACACAAGCTTGTCAATACTAGATTATTTCTTTACAAGAATCTAAATTGTTTTACTTATAATCGATGTCGCACTTTTGTACAAGACCACAATTCCAAGCCGGAGATGCATAAGATGAAGGAAGATTTCAAACGACTCTCTTACGCAAACTATTAGGGTATTGCGAATCTTGCTTTCTCTCTTGCTTCTCACCAATAACAAGGCTCAAGCTCTCGAAAAGCTACTTAACAAAATATTAACCTAACTAGCCCAAATCTCAGAGCTTGTTAATAACCTCATTTTGATTATGCTTAAGCTTTTGCTCGCTATTCTTTCCTTCCCCTTTGCTAGCATTACGCCTTTTCTCCAAGAACTCTTTGTTTCAAAGGCCCATGTACGCTGAAAAATCCTCGTCGTAAGAGGTTGCAATGGATCGCATACAAGGCATAGGCCCGATTGGATCTCGTAAAACACCACTACATACCGCCCATTGGGCTCATCGACCGAGTTTTTCATTGTACAAAGGTCAGAGGGCAAGCCTCCTCGCATCATAAAGTCCTGATGATTATTTGTTGGGAAGTATAAGAATCTTTTTTTTTACCTCAGATGGAAGACAAGATAGAGCCTCAAATACTCATTTTATGGTCGCGGCAATGCACCTTTAAGCCTCGTAATGGGATACTTTAAATTTTTGTTTGAGTCCCTTTCCTTTCAATCCTATTAATTATTAATGCTCCACTTCGCCTCATACTTGCATCATCCATAGAAAACGAAACTTGCTCAAAACTTAAACTTGCCCTTCCAAACAAGAATGTTGCCTCCCATCTTCATTGAGCATGGTGCATTTGTCTTGTCGTCGAATTTATTCATGTAACACTATTTGTCCGCATCTTCACACTGCTCAAGTGTTTAGAAGCATAAACGGGTGCTATTTCGACACAGTGTGGATCGCTAAAGGTGAATTGACACTTCTTTTCTGGGCTGCAATGGAGAGCGATGTCGCTACTTATGCATCCCTTCTTAGGCAAAGGTATCAAAGAAAAGGCTTTCAGATTGGGTAAGTGCGCTCATGTCATTGTTAGTAGAAATGGATTTCAGCAAGAGAGAATAATGTGTAATTTACTTCTTGAGATATATTGTAAATGTGGGTCCAGAATGGAAGCATAGAAGGTTTTGTCTCCATAAAAATGTGTACTCTTGGACTATCACACGATTGTGTCTTTATCTGCAGCTTGATAACAAAAGCATTGCAGCTTGATTTATTCAAAGAAATTGCAAATGGGAGGTTTGAAACCCAATATAATATCCTGATGTCATGATTGTTTGCTTATGCACATTATGGGCAAAACCATATTTGCTAGATAGTTTAGTCAGCCGCTTTGGAAAGAATGCAAAAGTTCTCCAACAATCAAAATGATCAGAGACTGAAAAAGCATACTACTGCACTCGGTTCCATCTATCATTTATCTCATTCACAACAATGTACGCTTTGCAACTCTCACATATGTGGACACATCAACATACCAAATTATGGGAAATCTCAAAATTATCACAACCTGGGCGCTTTATTTCTGTAAGACAATTTTATAGTGAGATACCAATACCAAAATATAGTACCTAGTTTGATCCGACATTTGGGCATCCGTCTTGCGGGCCTTTTTAAAAAGGAGGCTTTCAAATTTGCAAAGGGATAGCTATAATTTTGTTGGCACTTGGAACAACTACAAGCTAGGTTTGAATGGGCAAAGAGGAATCGTGTATGGACAAGGCCTATACAGCTTATCTCTCGACCTTTGTACTGCAGATAAAGGGTTGTGGCGAAGCCCGACCGTGGCAAACTTTTCTTTGCACCAATACAGGGTATATGTTTGGTATATTGTCACCGCCTTTCAAAGATCGCCAGGAGTTTACACGGAGTTCCTAATGAAGAAGGATTATGATTTCCTATATTGGCAAAACTTGCAACTCTATACATGCTTCCGACACGACCGCCCATTATATGCTAGGTTTATGCCACATCAATGGCTATGCTATTAACAATGGTGCTATCGGTTCTCCTTTTCCACTTCCGACCTACCTTGCGTGTTCTCCACAATCTTTTGTGCATGTCACTTCAAATGTACTTTACACCAGCACACTTCTTGATTGCTTATGTTTGCCTTTACAACTACCACAACGCCAAGGCAATCGGGGACATCATATTGCGGAACATAAATATGTATTTATTCTTATTATTCCTTTATTGTTTACACAAAGTCATCGTGGGTAATTACCGGTGCGCAATATTTCCCCGTGTGCAATATTTCTTGGCAAGCTTAGGAAATGGGATGCTACTTTGATGTGTCATAGACAAATGTTCTTATGTCGTGAATGGTGAGCTGAATTTCCATTACATCCGCAATAAATCCAGTGAATTGATGCTTTAGTTTAGGGGGGCTAGGCTATTCTTGAGTGTAGTCTAGGCCTAATTTTTTTTTCATATATTGATTTATCTTCGATGCATATTAACTTATATCCGATGCAAAGCCTCTCTCGCCATCAAGTATCTGTCACCCCTTGAAATATACAATCAGATCTCTCTGCTTGCCAACATGCACTCAATATTTATGTCACGGAAATGATAATAACATTCATTGCTTAATATGTTTATAAGAAATATTCATTGCTCATTATTACAAGAAATATACCATCTACAAAGATTAAATCAACAATCTCATATCCCGCGCTTCCAAAACTAAGAAATACTGGTACCTTAAATGGAGGGGTATTATCTAAAGTATCCAAGCAACATATGCTATTTCATATACAATAAATTTCAACACAATTTTGCCCTAATACACCTTGCTCTAATCTTCTTATACTTTTTATTTTCTATGGCCTCCGACGCGCCTTTTGCTAGTTTTTTTTTTTAGTTTGTGGTTTGAAAGACAAAGTACAAGGCGGCCAATTTCTTTATTTTATTCACTCATTCTCTTCTTTAAGTATATTCCTTTTTAGTAAATTTGTGAAATTGCCTCTGTTATTTCTTCAACACGGTTTTTTTTTTTCCTTTTGTTTTACTTACTAGAGAAGCAAGATTTGAAAACGATTTAGCAACTTGATGAGTTAATATATGAAGCATTTCATTTACCAAAGTATGAAATACTTGATAGTGCTTTATTGAAATCCATACAAAAGAATTTGAAATTTTATTTGGGCCGCTCAACGAACATAGTTTCGCTTTAAATCCCCGAGCCGGCACGTACATTTAGATCCATTTGAAAAATGCAAATTCATCCGAAAAATGCTACTTCTCTCGGAGCTTTCCATGGCGACACTCGTGCTTTTAATGCTCACTGATTCGGCACAAAAGCCATGGCCTCTTGTTCATACCACAAAACACAAGAGGTCGAAAACCCTTCTAAGAAATTAGAAACGGGCTTTGTATGATTGGTCGTCCTTGAGAATTATTGTTGGAATTGTTGTCATGCCATATTGATAATTAATAATTGAACAGAGGAGTCGCGGCAGCGTGAAGCATCCGCCTCGAGTAAAGCTTTGAGAGATCGGCTTGTGGTCGGGTCATTGGTTCGGATCGGATTTGGAAGCACAGTGATTTTGAGCATAGCCATAGCTTCATAATCGATGTAGATGTATGTAAACAGCCTATAGTTGAAAAGCTCAATTATCGCCAAAGATATAAGAAATGCATATCATCTTGGTAGCTTCAAACATGCTTGTCAACTTACCATTCTAGGATGGATTGTAGTCAAGAAAATTGTTGTGAAATCACAGCTTTAGAACATCTCTTCCATAGATCGCAAAGATTTGGAAACAGAGCACGATAAGAAATAGCAACAAAGAAAAATAAACTATTTACCTCAAACATACCTTTTGTGATGGAACATGAGCAAGCAAGAACCCGAACTTCTAATTGCTCTTTCCTTATAAATTGCTCTTTTCTTGATAGTTCATCAAGTACCGCTTTTGGTTTCTATCAAAAGGATGAATATGAAACGAAGAATGAGGAAAGCAAAGATCTACTATCCGATTAAAATAATAGGGGTCAACCTCACATGTAGAACATGATCGTGTCATTCATGCAAACAAATCAAAATAAGCACATCGCAATGAGACCATTTTGAATAGACATTGCAACCGCATTTCTTGCAGATGCATTCCGTGATGGATTCAAACGTCTCAAACTCGATACATAAGGCACCCACTGATGCGAGGGATGTCAAGAATCAATAAAAATGACGATTCGGAAAGAATGGATTAAGTGGAATCAACGTGATAAGAACTCATCAAAAATAACACAGCTTGCAAAGATGTGATGCATTACAATAAAAAGTGAAAGCCATATAAGCAATCGAAAATAATCAAAGAATCAAATGCAAGTGCATTGATACATTGTAATGCGTAATTCACGGCCAAGACATATTTTCAAGTAGAACAAACGAAGAACTAAAATAGATAAATTGCGATGGACAACTAGGAAACTATTAGCCTATAAATACTAATGAGAAGAATTGAGACAAATCGATAGAATTGCTCAGGTCATTAATGCTCGCAATGCTTTTACCTTCCAATACAACCAAGATCGGATCCATTAAAATCATCATGAACCAAAGATAATTAGTGCTTTCTCAAAGATAAGTTAGCATGTCATTATACAATTTAATGCCCCAAAAGCAACATGTAACCAAATAGATAGACAAACATGGCAACATCCTTGAAATATTTTCACATTCAACAAAAGCATTATTGAAAGAATCATGTGTATTGAAAGAGCTTGGTTCTAGCAAGAATTATTCCATAGTAGAAAACGGTGCAACATAAAAGTACCTAAGTAAGATATAATCTGCCCTTATTATTCTTAGTTTGAGGTGCATATTTCTCATCAAATATATCACCAACTCGACATAGAAGTCGGACTAAGAAAAACACCGGGATTATCTCAAGAAAATAATTGAATCTCACCATCATGCATCAAACGAGAAGTCGGGGACGAAAAAATGCATATCATGCAATAAAGCTTGTTGCTTATGTATAAATTCCCCGACTTGCCTACAAATACCTGCAAACCGAAGATGCATCTCCTACCAATGTAATCAAAACAAAATAATAATCGACATGATAGACACACAAAATAGATGTGAACAGGGGAAAACAGAAAAAATAGTGGGAAGAGGGGAAACGGAATTAACCCGCCAAAAAACTATGATCTTCTGATGAAAATGTAGCAACAAAATGAAGCCACATTCTCGCTTATTTCTCCATTTTTTTCTCCTTGAGGTTCTCATTTTTCTTGTTTTGAACCATGGTTCTCGCCATGGTTCTCGCCATGATTTTGAACCATGGTTCTCGCCATGGCCAGCTATGAGACGCTGAAATAGAAAAGGAAGGGGACGATAATTGAGAAGCTACTGAGAGGAGAGAGAGGCCGCATCCAAGGAGCTGATGTTGCATAAGATCACAAAGCAGATTTGAGAACAATAGTGACCTCGTAAATACGCATAGAAGATAGTGTTCTTCATCGACCCTTCAAGAAGCATCGGAGGTGCAAGCTAGATTCGCTGGCGTGTCCGGAGTTGAACGCCAACGAGCTTTTAACATACAAACAAATGGACAAATGGCTATGGAGTCGATGTTCCGAGATCGATATAACATTGAGGGCCATAAAATATGGCAAAAAGAGATGTTGAACTCATTGTTGGTATGTGAGGATGGCCATGACCTTTATCGCTATGAAGGAAAAGCATTGCCCATCCCGCCATGAGACAATGGATAAGGTAGATTTGAAATATAATCAGCATGTTCATGATCATGCGAGGATAAAATGAAAAGAACGGAACATGATTGGAAGACACTAGAGCCGCATCGAATTTTCCTAGTCGATTTCATTTCAGCAAAAACGGATAATGCCGTCTATTGAGGTACATTAGTCTTGCTCTCTCTCAGAATCGTTATTTTAATGCGCCAAATCCAAATTCCTCAAATCTTTTATCTTCTCCCACAGACCGTGATACCCACCGAGGCTTTGAAGGTCGCATGGACAAGCTCTAAGGCTTCATCCGCGAGGCTTTGAAGGTCGTGGATACCCACCGAGGCTTTGGGCCTGGTGTTTAAGAGTGAAAAGTGCTACCGCTATTGACCTAACTATTACGTAGTAATATATGTCCGCTTTTTGTGACAAATAAAATTCTGAAGCCAAGTTTAGTGTACAAGGTATCCCGGGTCGATGAAATTTTCATTTTACAATGAGGAAGTGTCGAAACAAGTATTTAACTTCAAGTCATCTTGCCATGCTTTGACCTTACACAGCTTTGATAATAACCTGAGGCTTGAAATGACCTCTTAGGGTCTGCAAATGTTAGAAAATGCTCACTTTTTGCACCAAGCAAGCCATGGTTTTCGTGATCAAATTAAGCATGGGATTGCAGTCTAATTAAAGGGCCGTGGTGATATATAGCTATTTTAAACCCCCTCTCAACTTCCTAAGTATGAATCGAAGATTTAACATACATATGTCAAACCCTCCAAACATATCAACACCTGAGAAGCCGCAAAACGAACCCTATGCTAAATGAAAAATTATCCATACCGCTTCACCGATTGAAGAAACGAGAATTCCACCGCTTTTATCGGTTTGAAGTGAAGCGCCATGTTTTCTTGACTCTGTGGGCCCGAAAGAGATGCCATCGGATTGAACCCTCGTAGCTCTCTCGGATGTCCGTGATCCTCGCTGGCTGCTCGCTGTCGAGAATCACTCAAAGGTTTCGCTCCCAAAGGGAACAGCCTTTCCTTCAATGGCTTGAAGCTATAATAGGGCCAAAGAAACATCTTTAGATGGAATGGCCCAAAAGAGAAAAAAAATCTTCCATAATTGGCATAAAACCGCTATAAAAGTTGGAAGAGAATGTTGTTTGTAGCTAAGTAGCCTAGCAAAGCAATAATGAAGATGCTTGTAGCCTTATGTTTGATGATGATGACAACGACGATAATTTCTCAAACAAAGAAAGACATCCAGCTTTCCTTTGACATTAAGGTTTCCATATATGCACAATGAGGTGGTGAGAGATATGGAGTTTGTTCCTCTTGCCGAAATTGCTCATCCTCCAATCATTACAATCGATTGGGGTAAGGATAATAGCTCAACACCACCAACAACACAAACGCCCATAGTTAACTCAACATCTCCAACTCTAGCTCCAGCCCAAAGACCGCAAGATCGGCACCGGCAGAGAGAATCATTTGGAGCTTCAAAGACTAGAATCATTTGTAACTTGGGAAGTACCTTCTAATAACTTCTACTCATTGATTGCCATTGATAGAAATGCCATCTCCATCGCCAATCCTCAACCTCACCCTCCTCACCACCCCATACCTCATCCTCATTCACAACCCAAATCGCTTTCCTCATCCTTATACTTACCCCAAACATCCCAAATCTCATCCCCGTCCCCCGCTCATCCTAAACCTCATCCTCGCCCTCATCCTCACCCCAAACATTCCAAATCTCATCCGCATCCTCCTCCTCCTCCTCACCCCAAATCTCATCCCCATCCTCGTCCTCATCCCCATCCTCATCCTCTTGTGCCGCCTAGGCATCAACCTCATCATTTGGAGCACAAAGATATCTATGTGCATTATTGGATTGTAGACATTCCTGAAGGAGCGAATGATGTTTCTTCTGGAAAGGTTTATTATTCTTATCAAAAACCCGGTCCCTATGATGGTGATAATGGCTATCATACAATTGAATTTCACTTGGTGAAGCAACCGCAACCTGTGATTCTTTCACATGCCTAAATATCAACCACGACATCTCGCCGAAACTATCACCTCATCTCACTACCCCTTAGACTGGAGTAATGATGTTGCGAATACTAGTTTTATTTGTTCTTCTAGGAGGATTTTCCGCTGAAGGCATTGTGTAAATGTCTTTAGGTTTTTGTATAGGAATTTATATATATAATATATATTGAATACGTTTTTGTGTCTTAATAATAAGTTGCATAGGTTATGATGATAATTTGTTTTTTAGTTGATATTTTTCTTCTATTATTGTCTAAATATATACAATAAAGTCTCGTTTTTTTGTCGTTCTTATTTTTCGTCCTCTCGCGATTCTAAATTGAGACACCAAGGCTTTTCTAATTTCCTTTGAGGTGAGTATTAAAAGAAGGCGAGAATTTTGTTTCGTAAGCATGAGTTGACGTGTTGCATTGATATGTAGAAGAAGAGTAATTGAAAAAAAAAATAGACGGTGCCCGCTGTTGCGGCATAAATATTTGCCTCTATTGCGTGAATTGAACTTAATTCCTTGCACTTATAAATGATGTTGCCTCTTGTTGCATTTGGATAATTAATTTTTTTTTCTAGGTGGCCTATTGATTCCTATAACTTTTAGTTTCGGATAGTCTCATTTTTTTCGACATGTTTTTTTTGCATTGGACATGACACTAAGAGAGGGGCATTAATGTATGTTTTGTGGTGACTTGCTCTAGAATTGTGCATGTACGTAGAAATTTTGCCCTAAGCCTAGATAACATCCAATTATAAACATAGCGATCTAAAAAAATATTCTAATATGGACCTTAGTGGCAACCATAATAATATATAAATGTCAACACATTTGTGTTGAATTTGCTCTATTTTTTTCAGCAGACCAAACTTGGACAAAATTCCTTAAGAATGATTCCATTCTTTGAAAGAAGTTACAATGCCTGTGATAAATTAAATTGCAAAAAAAAAAAAAAAAACCCATCAAATTACCTTGGAAGATACGAACTGGATTGTTGAGACAACCTCGCAATCCATGGTATTATTCTTTCCCTAACTCCAAAGAACTAAAATGCCTTCTCTTTAGATAGATAAACTATATAATATCAATCAGTTGAAAAGCATGGAGAACTGTTTAAAACAAAGCACACAATTCTAGGAATTGAAGTGAAGAGGTCAACAAAACAAAGTCCTTAGCGAGAGTATATTGTCTTGAAGGCGGCATTCTAGAAAGCCAAATGAACTTTTATTCTGTTCCTAGAAGCTTGATGTTTCCACCATTTGATATGGTACAAAGCTAAAAGAAGCATTAGTTGGAGAATTCCAGCATTTGATGCATTACATGGCCTATGCATTACACGACTTCTAATGGAATATAATGGTAAAGGTAAGACTCATGGATGAGCCAGAAAAAAAAAAAGATAAAGACGAAAATGAACCCCAAAGTTGAGGGCTCGAACGGATCTAATATGCCCACAATCTGTACAAAAGATTTGGTACGATGCATTTTTAAATGTGAAGACCTCTTACACCAATCTCTATTAGATGCACAACAACACGATTAATAAGAAAGATTCAAAAGTTTCATATTTTTACTTTTGGCAAGAAAACAAATTATTAACGTGAATTAGAAAGAGTTCTAAAAAAAATATAAGTGTTGCTCTTCTATTCTATTCTATTCTATTCTTTTGATCAAACTGTCATTAAGTAGCATTACAAACCTAGAGCGATAGACCTTAATGGAGCATATATGACATTAAGAGTTGGTAGATACAACCATCTCAAAGTTCCAAACCATTACAAATACGGGGGATCAAAAAATAAGTGAAAATATATCTGGTTCCTTGTGTGTCAATCCTCTTTCGCTACGTTAGATTTGTTGGATGCCATGTTTATTTTGCTTCACACCTGCATGACATCTTCAACAGACACCAGCGGGTATACATAAACAAAATTTGCATGCTCCCAAATAAGAGGCCCGTGCCGCTTAATTCCAGTCCCCCAAAGGAGAATCGAACAATTTCCAAAGACTTCAGTGTCTTACATAAGGCCAATCATTTATTAATATACTCAGAGCTCAGGCTCATTACTTGTCCCATTTGTCGAGAGCATGTTTGCGTATGCAAGCCTTTGCACACACACTTATAAGAAACAAAACACTAAAGTAGATCCTTTTTCAATGTAACTGAAGCACATAACATAAATTGGTGGCAGCTTTTAGCTACCTTGTGGAACTTTAAATATGTGATTTTAAGAAATTGCATCAATGGCCACATTATTGTAGAAATAGAGTTAGTTGGACTGTGACAGCAAATATAGACATTCATCAGTGAGCATGAAAACATGTTTTAAGGCCATAAATATTTACATGTGGATGTTAAGCAATCTGTTTCCTAGCTATATCCTAGATATCTAGCTATATCCTTAAGAGGACAAACCCAAACAACTTCGAAACATTCATGTTGAGGAAGAAAATAACATTGAGTAGAGTGAGGGAGCCACCAACTTCGTGAAAAGCATTCATATTTGTCTGTCAGATTCTCGCACATGGCTTGCATGCTTTTGTCTTTATTCGTGATCAGGTTTCTAAATCAGGTTTGATCTAAGACGATGCTTATGATTCCATGGAAGTCGAGATAGTATAAACCTTCTATTTGGTACACTCAAATTTTCAAAATTAAGGAATGGAACAAAAGAAGTGTCTAAGATGCTTGTAAAAGTTCGATATATATTGAAAATGGTTACATACAAATTTGGTTACATACAAATTTGTGATTGTATTAGATACAAGTTCTACACTTTATATGGAGTAAGACCTATTAGAGAAAGTACGATCATCTTTTTTTTTATAATGTATTTTTTATTGTGTCATGTTTGTACACTTTCCATTACCGCCTAAGTATCACCCGGACTAATTAGATATAGACTTGTAATTACGTGTACAATGAAGCTTATCCAATTGGTAACAATTACAATTTATTGTTTGCTCACATGTAGCAAGGTCATAAATTGCTATGCCATGTCTATGAATTCGAGGCTAAGACCTACTTGTTCCTTATTCTTGATCTCACCAAGCAAACATGTTGTCTTTGACCATGTCCTTTTTCAACTCCAAAGAGTCTAAGATGTGGTGGGTGTCTTTGACATCACATCCGCTGGTCTTGTTCTATTGAATTATGCATCACAACCGGTAATCAATACGCTTAGCATGGCATCATAAATGATTTTAAATTCTCTTGCGTATATTGGTCAAGTGCGTAATGTTTTATCTTCATATAATAAGCTACAAGAAAATGGCATGAAAGTTCCAATTTGGGTGGTTGCGTAAAATTACCGATTTTCTGGATGCTTTGTACTCCACCTAACAACGGCATCATCTTCGACTTTCACCATTCTAGGAACGCCCCGGGTGTTCCGGAGCGACTATTTGGGAGGAAGAAGAGATATGCATCGCGACTAAAACTTTGTATAGTCCATAATCAAATAGCTTGTTCCTTTTTTTCATAGATACATCAGCAAAGCTATCCCGTAGCCAAGAAATGTTATTCGTCTTGGTGGCTCGACCGCCTCCACAATCAATGCTTGTTACATCCGCAAGGAAAATCTTATCGACTAAACACCGGTTAGTGGTTTCCAAAGTGGTCGCCAAGCAATAAATGCCACCACCGCTTGCAAGCATTGGCATATTCCAGTATATACCGGCATATACCGAATATGCCATAAACCCACATGGATCCCTGCCCCCTAGGGGCAACCCAAAAAGAAGAAGAGAAAATGCTCTTCATATCTTCAAAACTATGCTAAAATGCAAAAATGCAAACTAGGAACTTTTTTAGTATACAAAGAGATTGATATGATATGAAATGCATTTTTTGGCTTCAAAATATCCCATCGTGGCAGCTTTTTAGCAAATATAGAAAATATGCATTTAGTCGCTTTTGCATACTATACAAGCCTTGGAAAATACAATAGTTTTTTCGAATGGCTTATTGGTTGGAGTTTATAATTTTCTAAAGACCTATAATATTGGGTCGACTAAAATATTAGGGCTTTTTCCAGCAAACATGGTGGCGCCAAAACGGTCGCCCAAAAGGGCATAGCCAGATCGATGGGTTTTGCTTGAGATCGATGGTAAGAGAGATGATGATCTATTGCAGTCTAAGCTATGGCCTCTAAAGGTATGATCTTGCTTCAAGGCTTATGTTATGAAGCAGATCGGTTTGCAGTTTGATAGTAATGGTAGAGCATCAAGAAATATCGATGCTTATTGCTTGTTTTAGAGCCAACTTTGCTTGTGGCAGCTGAAAAATATGCAAGATAGATATGCATATACAGGTTTACAAACTAGGTGCGGTCAAAATGCACAAACAAACTTATGTTGATGTTGTGAAGTAGCTCGCTTTAAACTATCATCAAATAATATATGGATGGCATACATACGTGGGGCTTTAATCTAAGCGACGAGAATATAATCGGCATCGAAAGTACCAGTGCTTAAAAATGTCCAAGATAGGGTCGGTAATAGCCGATTTATAACCCGGATCCAAAGGCAAGGTAAAAGAGATGTTATTTCGCCATATGCTCGTGATTTTGACCCGCTTGAAATGGTTTCTTGCTCGCTTGGTTATTCTTTTTATAATATGATGAGGGTCTACATTTTTAAGTTTTCAATAATTGTTATGGCTTTGCCACCGTTGTTGCATACACTATGCCATGAACAGGATACTTGCATGTGGTTTCTTATTGTTTATGCAAAAGTTGCTCGCTAAAAGTATGGACGATTAATATTCAAAGTTAAGATAAAGTTGTTTCAAACTAGAAGAATGTCTAATATATATAAAAGTTCTAGAATGTACCTTTTTTGAGATATTATTTATGTTTCAAACTAGAAGAATGTAGGGACACCCTAACATGCTTTTAAATTGAGTGATTTTTTAATTTTCAATAATTGTTAAAGCATTTGGGTGGAGCCTTCTAAATGCAAATTCATTGATTGATTGCCCTTCAGATCTACTTGCATGTGGTCATGCTTATGATTCCATGAATGTCTAGATATAATGATAGTATAAAAATGATTCTAAGACGATTTGGTGGTATGGAAGTCATAATTTGGTACACTCAAAAAATTAAGGAATGGAACAAAAGAAGTGTCTAAGATGCTTGTAAAAGTTCTCGATATATAGCAATCGACACATAACTATCATTAACATTAATTAATATAGACCATTGCATCCAACACATTTAAATCAAAATCCCCCAAACCCCCTTTGGTTTGGGTGCATATTCACACCTGAGGGTTACTTTGGGCAACGAGAGTCGCTTTGATGGGCATATTTGCCCTTTATTCCAAGATCCGACCGCATATAGTGATCCTCGCTTGTGGGGTATGCATATACAAGTTTTTGTATAATCAGATATTAAGATTTGCAAAATACTATAAGGTTTGAGATAATGTACTTAATGGTCGAAAGCAAAATCAATCTGTCGAGCAAAAATGTGTCTCTCTCACAAAATTTAAAAATGTATGTATATAACTCCAAAGAAATCAAATGAATAAGCATTACAATTCACTAACTTACCTGCACACCTAACAATAACCATGCACATAAGATGTGACTTCAATTCTAGAAACAACTCCACTTGTAACTGATATTGTGTCGCCACCAATTGATAGCCAACTACAAGAATAAAGATCCCCGCAAACGTGGTAATACTCCAAACTCAACAGAACTCACCGCCAGAAGCAAAAGAATCGAGTCAGAGCAACATCAAACTTGAGGGATCCTTCAAAAATTCTTTAACCTCGACCGCCTGTGGATATGAATATTCTCGCTGCAAGGGCAACCGAAAAGAACATTTTTATACGAATTGACGAAGAAATGAGCAAAACGCCGCCAAAGTAGGGTATCCCATCGCCAATGACAATGCAACCACCATTGAAACACCAGAAGAGAACTTAGCCATCAGATCATCCTCAGTCAAGTCAAGGACTGCAGGATCAAAAACTGAACCATAAGAAAATGGATCGAATGCCAAGCTTTTGCAAGCAAAGTTGCCTCGTGATGAACCAACTTTATCTCCTTTTTAATCGATCCACATTGGACACAATTTCCACAGCTCTCTTATTAATCTTTGTGGGAATGTTAAGAACATGGAAGAAGGACGCTTGAGAAGGATCAAGCCCCGTGTTTTCCGTGGAGGTATGGTCACATCAATTGGGGCTACAAGCCCAACACGAGCAGGTGCCACCTTGTACTTGGCAACTTCTTCTCTGACTTCCTTTAGATCCCCTTTTGTAAAAATAAGTCCCACATTGCCCAAGAGAAGAGATATCAGATTCAAAACAGCCGTATTTCCAGTTTTCTCTCACAGAACTCGAATGGTTCTTTTCATCATGGTATTCTTCCCCATAAGTACGACGATTCTCGCCTTAAACCCTTCCCCGATTTGTCGCATTTGAGTAGACCCAACATTATCCGCTACACAGATCAAAGCCTTGGAGTACTCCTCCAAAAGCTCACACGTCTTTTCTAAAGTATTATATGTACCTGGGTTATTAGTGATGGCAAATTAAAAAGAGGCCAGAGCACTGCGAAAAGAGAAAGGGAGGTGAATGCCTACCAGAACTAAGAACAGGAATCGGATAGCTACAAAGACTGATTATTTGCAGAATACCAAAACAGGCCGCCACGGATTTCCTGACGATCATAGCTCGACACAAAAAGAAACACCCATTTCTGCAAGTTGAACATTCATTTCTTTCTGATGCTTGCTCCAGCCTTCTTGTTCTCGATGCTTGCTCTAGCCTACCGAAGCACCACAGACAGTGCTCCACCTCTGCAGAATTTGTGCCTTCCGCTAGCAAACCCTATCTAGCAAACCCTATTTCTAAATGGCTCGAGGGTTGCATGTGAAGGAGTCTGAATAAGCTAATTGAAAAAAAAAATACAACATGGCCCATGGGTCTAAACCATTGAACAAAAAACACTAAAATTAATGTAGGCGTATATGCACTCTAGATATACTAATTAGTAGTTCCCATGCAATACGTTTTCGAAATCATATGAAAACCATAGGAAAAATAGTACAAAAATACAAAACCAACCCCCTGTTATTATGCTAGATATGCACCCACTAAAAAGAACAACTAGCGGCGGCGATGCTTTCGCGGTAATATGAAAACTTAGTTGTTTCTTTAGTTGTTTGTACACATATGCATCCACTAAAAAGAACAACTAGCGGTGGCGATCGCCGCCGCGACAAAGTCTTGTAAGATTTATGATACTTCACACAATTTATTGCATTTCAAAAATTTAACACAATCTCCAAATGCCATAATTGTGTGAAATATCATAAAATCTTGTATCCGAAAACAATGGTTCCGCGCGAAAAAGAGAAAAGAATCAAGAAGTGGTCCATGATAACCTTAGAACTTCGTATAGGTCAATGATATCTAGACATCCGGGTCGCTTTTTTCCCTTTGGAATCTATGGTGGAACCATGGTACCCATTGCAAAGAAGGTCATGATGTCCGAGGGACAGATGTCATTGAACTTGAATATGCATGCAGTTGGAAGCAAGAGTGGATCATGTATCTTGTGAACCCGCTTCTTCCACCACGGCTTTTGAATGGTCCGCCATGGTTTGGCCCCTTCGCCGCAGAAAGATCCCTTCACAACAAGATTCGCAACACGAAAGAGACAAATAGTGTCGAGTTCGAAGCCCATGGAAGGCAAAGATGTTCTCGAGCCACTAAGGTCAACGATTGCTCCTCGAATTCTAGGAACGAGCCATCGACAATCTTAAGTATCTCAAGTTGAAAGCAACCGAATTCCCAATCTTTCTTTCTCTCGCCTCTCTCGATCAATGTGGTGTAGTCACTTTCTAGGCTCCATTATTTAGAGAGGCGTGGTTGCAAGACCATCGAAGTTCCCATATGCACTCTCCATGTTCAATGCTCCAAAGTAATATCTCAATGGCATCGACTTACCTTGGGCACTATAGTTGGAATCATTGTTCTCACTACAAAGCACAATGGTCGAAACGAAATGGCTACATTTCAGCATAAGTTACCTCCCTCCTCGTCACAAATGAGGTTTCCATGATGCCTCTTGCATTCGCCTCTTAGGATCAATACAACTTAGCTCCTTGCTAAGCTCTATTGCACAAAGAGATGAATGCACCGGTGAATTCTTGGAAATCTTGTTGTAAGAGTGGATCATGTATCTTGTGAATCGCTTCATTTTGATGGGCTCTTGAATAGTCTCGCCGTCGCTTGACCCCTTCACACGTAAAGATCCCTTCGAGCAAGATTTTGCAAAGATGCTAAGAGACAAACGGCGTCGAGTTTAATAAGCCCATTGAAGGTTGCGTGTTCTCGAGGCACTAAGGCCTGATTGCTTCTAAATTTAAGAAACTCCCGAACCTTAGATGGTTCTCAAATTATTATGTAATTTTGCGAGTGAAAAAATAACAAATGAAGAGAGATACAAATGAAATGACAAAATTTATTGTTTTATTCACAAGTTGTTTATTCTTCCACATCTGTTAGATAACGCCATCGACAATCGGAGAGTCAACCGGATCAAGACATGTGGTTAATTCCTCGACAAAACTTGTTGTATTGATGGGAGCAAGATCACCCACCCTCTATGTCAAATTCTTCGCTTTTCTTGGCTACCGCTGGATTGATCCAAGAATATGTTTTCTAGGTCATCTTTGTCGTTGACTTAAATTGGTGCATTGAATGTCCGTGCCAACGTGGATCCAAAGCAAGTACTAACAAGGTTTGAGGGTGTTGGCCTTCGTTGTTTCATCCGCTATTTCAATTGTCTTGGCCATTCCTTTCTCGCCCATGCTACACCTTTTCGACCCTAGCCCACCCTCCGATTGGTAATGCGGGATGGTGGTTGAAGAAGAGGGATGGTGTAGTTGATTTCTTTGTCTTTTTGCTCCCCCTTATTTGTCCCTTGTCTTTTTTTTTATTATTCTTATTTTTTTGTGGTCAAAATAATAATTCAAAAACATGAATGACATATGAACCATTAAGCATACAACACATAACACACCAAAACAAGGATTTCAAAATTTTGCTTTTATTACTTTTTGGAATCTTAGAAATTAGGTTTTTTCTTTTTTTTTTTTTAGTTTGTGGTTTGAAAGACAAAGTTCAAGGCGGCCAATTTCTTTATTTTATTCACTCATTCTCTTCTTTAAGTATATTCCTTTTTTAGTAAATTTGTGAAATTGCCTCTGTTTCTTTTTAACACGCTTTTTTCTTTCCTTTTGTTTTACTTACTAGAGAAGCAAGATTTGAAAACGATTTAGCAACTTGATGAGTTAAATATATGAAGCATTTCATTTACCAAAGTATGAAATACTTGATAGTGCTTTTATTGAAATCCATACAAAAGAATTTGAAATTTTATTTGGGCCGCTCAACTAACATAGTTTCGCTTTAAATCCCCGAAAGCACGCATACATTTAGATCCATTTGAAAAATGCAGTCCATTTGAAAAATGCTACTTCTCTGAGAGCTTTCCATGGCGACACTCGTGCTTTTTAATGCTCATTGACGGCACAAAAGCCATGGCCTCTTGTTCATACCACAAAACACAAGAGGGTCAGAAACCCCTTCTAAGAAATTAGAAACGGGCTTTGTATGATTGGTCTGTCCTTGAGAATTATTGTTGGAATTGTTGTCATGCCATATTGATAATTAATAATTGAACAGAGGAGTCGTCGCAAAAGGCGTGAAGCATCCGCCTGGGGTAAAGCTTTGAGAGATCGGCTTGTGGTCTGGCTCAGCCGTGGGTCGGATCGGATTTGGAAGCACAGGATTTTGAGCATAGCCATAGCTTCATAATCGATGTAGATGTATGTAAACAGTCTATAGTTGAAAAGCTCAATTACTGCCAAAGATATAAGAAATGCATATCATCTTGGTAGCTTCAAACATGCTTGTCAACTTACCATTCTAGGATGGATTGTAGTCAAGAAAATTGTTGTGAAATCACAGTTTAGAACATCTCTTCCATAGACTGCAGAAGATTTGGAAACAGAGCACGATAAAGAAATAGCAACAAAGAAAATAAACTATTTACCTCAAACATACCTTTTGTGATGGAACATGAGCAAGCAAGAACCCGAACTTCTAATTGCTCTTTCCTTATAAATTGCTTTTTCTTGATAGTTCATCAAGTACCGCTTTTGGTTTCTATCAAAAGGATGAATATGAAACGAAGAATGAGGAAAGCAAAGATCTACTACCCGATTAAAATAATAGGGGTCAACCTCACATGTAGAACATGATCGTGTCATTCATGCAAACAAATCAAAATAAACACATCGCAATGAGACCATTTTGAATAGACATTGCAACCGCATTTTGCGATGCATTCCGTGATGGATTCAAACGCCTCAAACTCGGATACATAAGGCACCCGACCTGATGCGTAGGATGTCAAGAATCAATAAAAATGACGCATTCGGAAAGAATGGATTAAGTGGAATCAACAGATAAGAACTCATCAAAAATAACACAGTTGCAAAGATGTGATGCATTACAATAAAAAAGTGAAAGCCATATAAGCACTGAAAATAATCAAAGAATCAAATGCAAGTGCATTGATACATTGTAATGCGAACTACCGCCAAGACATATTTTCAAGTAGAACAAACGAAGAACTAAAATAGATAAATTGCAGATGGACAACTAGGAAACTATTAGCCTATAAATACTAATGAGAAGAATTGAGACAAATCGATAGAATTGCTCAGGTCATTAATGCTCGTTAATGCTGTTACCTTCCAATACAACCAAGATCGGATCCATTAAAATCATCATGAACCAGCATAATTAGTGCTTTCTGCAAAGATAAGTTAGCATGTCATTATACAATTTAATGCCCCAAAAGCAACATGTAACCAAATAGATAGACAAACATGGCAACATCCTTGAAATATTTTCACATTCAACAAAAGCATTATTGAAAGAATCATGTGTATTGAAAGAGCTTGGTTCTAGCAAGAATTATTCCATAGTAGAAAACGGTGCAACATAAAGTACCTAAGTAAGATATAGTCTGCCCTTATTATTCTTAGTTTGAGGTGCATATTTCTCATCAAATATATCACCAACTCGACATAGAAGTCGGGACGAAGAAAAACACTGGGATTATCTCAAGAAAATAATTGAATCTCACCATCATGCATCAAACGTAGAAGTCGGGGACGAAAAAATGCATATCATGCAATAAAGCTTGTTGCTTATGTATAAATTCCCCGACTTGCCTACAAAAACCGCTCGCAAAACCGAAGATGCATCTCCTACCAATGTAATCAAAACAAAATAATAATCGACATGATAGATAGACACACAAAATAGATGTGAACAGGGAAAACAGGAAAAAAATAGTGGGAAGAGGGGAAACGGAATTAACCCGCCAAAAACTATGACTGCTTTGATGTAAATGTAGCAACAAAATGAAGCCACATTCTGCTGCTATTTCTCCATTTTTTACTCCTTGAGGTTCTCATGGCCGCTCTTCTTGTTTTGAACCATGGTTCTCGCCATATGGTTCTCGCCATGGTTTTGAACCATGGTTCTCGCCATGGCCAGCTATGAGACGTTGAAATAGAAAAGGAAGGGGACGATAATTGAGAAGCTACGGAGAGGAGAGAGGCCGCATCCAAGGAGCTGATGTTGCATAAGATCACGCAGCAGATTTGAGAACAATAGTGACCTCGAAAATACGCGATAGAAGATAGTGTTCTTCATCGGACCCTTCAAGAAGCATCGGAAGGTGCAAGCTAGATTCGCTGGCGTGTCCGGAGTTGAACGCCAACGAAGCTTTTAACAGATACAAACAAATGGACAAATGGCTATGGAGTCGGTGTCCGAGATCGACATAACATTGAGGGCCATAAAATATGGCAAAAAAGAGATGTTGAACTGCTGTTGGTATGTGAGGATGGCCATGACCTTTATCAAGAAGGAAAAGCATTGCCCATCCCGCCATGAGACAATGGATAAGGTAGATTTGAAATATAGTCAGATGTTCATGATCATGAGGATAAAATGAAAAGAACGGAACATGATTGGAAGACACTAGGAGCTCGCGAAATTTTCCTAGTCGATTTCAGCTTGCTGAAACGGATAATGCTGTCTATTGAGGTACATTAGTCTTGCTCTCTCTCAGAATCGTTATTTTAATGCGCCAAATCCAGTCCTCAAATCTTTTATCTTCTCCCACAGACTGTGATACCCTCGCCGAGGCTTTGAAGGCTGCATGGACAAGCTCTAAGGCTTCATCCGCCGAGGCTTTGAAGGTCGTGGATACCCGCCGAGGCTTTGGGCCCTGGTGTTTAAGAGTGAAAAGTGCTACTGCTATTGACGAAACTATACAGGTAGTAATATATGTCTGTTTCTTTGTGACAAATAAAAAATTCTAAAGCCAAGTTTAGTGTACAAGGTATCCTGGGGCTGACAGCTTCATTTTACAATGAGGAAGTGTCGAAACAAGTATTTAACTTCAAGTCATCTTGCCATGCTTTGACCTTACACAGCTTGATAATAACCTGAGGCTTGAAATGACCTCTTAGGGTGCAGCTGTTAGAAAATGCTCACTTTTGCACCAAGCAAGCCATGGTTTTCGCATCAAATTAAGCATGGGATTGCAGTCTAATTAAAGGGCCGTGGTGATATATAGCTATTTTAAAACCCCTCTCAACTTCCTAAGTATGAATCTGAAGATTTAACATACATATGTCAAACCCTCCAAACATATCAACACCGGAGAAGCTGCAAAACGAAAAATTATCCATAAATGAAAAATTATCCATACCGACTTGAAGAAACGAGAATTCCAAATGCTTTTATCAGTTTGAAGTGAAGCGCCATGTTTTCTTGACTCGTGGGCCTGAAAGAGATGCCATCGGATTGAACCCTCGTAGCTCTCTGCCTGGATGTCTGCATCCTCGTTGGCTGCTCGTTGCCGAGAATCACTCAAAGGTTTCGCTCCCAAAGGGAACAGTTCCTTTCCTTCAATGGCTTGGAAGCTATAATAGGGCCAAAGAAACATCTTTAGATGGAATGGCCCAAAAGAGAAAAAAAATCTTCCATAATTGGCAAAAACTGGGTATAAAAGTTGGAAGAGAATGTTGTTTGTAGCGAAGTAGCCTAGCAAAGCAATAATGAAGATGCTTGTAGCCTTATGTTTGATGATGATGACAACGACGATAATTTCTCAAACAAAGAAGACATCCAGTTTCCTTGACATTAAGGTTTCCATATATGCACAATGAGGTGGTGAGAGATATGGAGTTTGTTCCTCTTGCCGAAATTGCTCATCCTCCAATCATTACAATCGATTGGGGTAAGGATAATAGCTCAACACCACCAACAACACAAACGCCCATAGTTAACTCAACATCTCCAACTCTAGCTCCAGCCCAAAGACTCCAAGATCGGCCGAGAGAATCATTTGGAGCTTCAAAGACTAGAATCATTTGTAACTTGGGAAGTACCTTCTAATAACTTCTACTCATTGATTGCCATTGATAGAAATGCCATCTCCATCGCCAATCCTCAACCTCACCCTCCTCACCACCCCATACCTCATCCTCATTCACAACCCAAATCGTTTCCTCATCCTTATACTTACCCCAAACATCCCAAATCTCATCCCCGTCCCCCTGCTCATCCTAAACCTCATCCTCGTCCTCATCCTCACCCCAAACATTCCAAATCTCATCCGCATCCTCCTCCTCCTCCTCACCCCAAATCTCATCCCAATCCTCGTCCTCATCCCCATCCTCATCCTCTTGTGCCGCCTAGGCATCAACCTCATCATTTGGAGCACAAAGATATCTATGTGCATTATTGGATTGTAGACATTCCTGAAGGAGCGAATGATGTTTCTTCTGGAAAGGTTTATTATTCTTATCAAAAACCCGGTCCCTATGATGGTGATAATGGCTATCATACAATTGAATTTCACTTGGTGAAGCAACCGCAACCAGATTCTTTTTCACATGCCTAAATATCAACCACGACATCGCCAAAACTATCACCTCATCTCACTACCCCTTAGACTGGAGTAATGATGTTGCGAATACTAGTTTTATTTGTTCTTCTAGGAGGATTTTCCGCTGAAGGCATTGTGTAAATGTCTTTAGGTTTTTGTATAGGAATTTATATATATATAATATATATTGAATACTTTTTTGTGTCTTAATAATAAGTTGCATAGGTTATGATGATAATTTGTTTTTTAGTTGATATTTTTCTTCTATTATTGTCTAAATATATACAATAAAGTCTCGTTTTTTTGTCGTTCTTATTTTTCGTCCTCTCGCGATTCTGAATTGAGACACCAAGGCTTTTCTAATTTCCTTTGAGGTGAGTATTAAAAGAAGGCGAGAATTTTGTTTCGTAAGCATGAGTTGACGTGTTGCATTGATATGTAGAAGAAGAGTAATTGAAAAAAAACAAGTAACGGGTGCCCGGCGTTGCCGGGCATAAATAAGGTTCTATTGCAGGAATTGAACTTAATTCCTTGCACTTATAAATGATGTTGCCTCTTGTTGCATTTGGATAATTAATTAATTTTTTCTAGGTGGCCTATTGATTCCTATAACTTTTAGTTTCGGATACTAAAAGAGGGGCATTAATGTATGTTTTTTGCTCTAGAATTGTGCATGTACGTAGAAATTTTGCCCTAAGCCTAGATAACATCCAATTATAAACATAGCGATCTAAAAAAATATTCTAATATGGACCTTGGTGGCAACCATAATAATATATAAATGTCAACACATTTGTGTTGAATTTGGTCTATCTTTTTCAGCAGACCAAACTTGGACAAAATTCCTTAAGAATGATTCCATTCTTTGAAAGAAGTTACAATGCCTGTGATAAATTAAATTGCACAAAAAAAAAAAAAGAAACCCATCAAATTACCTTGGAAGATACGAATCTGGATTGTTGAGACAACCTGCAATCCATGGTATTATTCTTTCCTGAACTCCAAAGAACTAAAATGCCTTCTCTTTAGATAGATAAACTATATAATATCAATCAGTTGAAAAACATGGAGAACTGTTTAAAACAAAACACACAATTCTAGGAATTGAAGTGAAGAGGTCAACAAAACAAAGTCCTTAGCGAGAGTATATTGTCTTGAAGGCGACATTCTAGAAAGCCAAATGAACTTTTATTCTGTTCCTAGAAGCTTGATGTTTCCACCATTTGATGTGGTACAAAGCTAAAAGAAGCATTAGTTGGAGAATTCCAGCATTTGATGCATTACATGGCCTATGCATTACACGACTTCTAATGGAATATAATGGTAAAGGTAAGACTCATGGATGAGCCAGAAAAAAGACGAAAATGAACCCCAAAGTTGAGGGCTCTGGAACGGATCTAATATGCCCACAATCTGTACAAAAGATTTGGTACGATGCATTTTACACCAATCTCTATTAGATGCACCAAGATAAAGTTTCATATTTTTACTTTTGGCAAGAAAACAAATTATTAACGTGAATTAGAAAGAGTTCTAAAAAAAACATAAGTGTTGCTCTTCCTTTTGATCAAACTGTCATTAAGTAGCATTACAAACCTAGAGCGATAGACCTTAATGGAGCATATATGACATTAAGAGTTGGTAGATACAACCATCTCAAAGTTCCAAACCATTACAAATACGGGGGATCAAAAAATAAGTGAAAACATATCTGGTTCCTTGTGTGTCAATCCTCTTTCGCTACGTTAGATTTGTTGGATGCCATGTTTATTTTGCTTCACACCTGCATCACATCTTCAACAGACACCAGCGGGTATACATAAACAAAATTTGCATGCTCCCAAATAAGAGGCCCGGTGCCGTTTTAATTCCAAATCCCCAAAGGAGAATCGAACAATTTCCAAAGACTTCAAGTCTTACATAAGGCCAATCATTTATTAATATACTCAGAAATAAAAAATGAGCTCAGTAAACCTCAGGCTCATTACTTGTCCCATTTGTCGAGAGCATGTTTGCGTATGCAAGCCTTTGCACACACACTTATAAGAAACAAAACACTAAAGTAGATCCTTTTTCAATGTAATTGAAGCACATAACATAAATTGGTGGCAGCTTTTAGCTACCTTGTGGAACTTTAAATATGTGATTTTAAGAAATTGCATCAATGGCCACATTATTGTACAAATAGAGTTAGTTGGACTGTGACAGCAAATATAGACATTCATCAGTGAGCATGAAAACATGTTTTAAGGCCATAAATATTTACATGTGGATGTTAAGCAATCTGTTTCCTAGCTATATCCTAGATATCTAGCTATATCCTTAAGAGGACAAACCCAAACAACTTCAGGAAACATTCATGTTGAGGAAGAAAATAACATTGAGTAGAGTGAGTGGAGCCAGCCAACTTCAGGAAAAGCATTCATATTTGTCTGTCAGGATTCTGCACATGGCTTGCATGCTTTTTGTCTTTATTCAGATAGGGACACACCATTAATATATCTTTTTGGAACAATACGATGAGACTATTGTATTTAATAACGATTAAGCCAAGGTACCGATTAAAAAACCATATAAGATCATTTGAAGAAGGATGTTAAACACAGAATTAATGAGCCCATATACTTTGCCTAATTCGTTTCGGTTGGTGGGAGGGTTTTCTGGCAGTGGTTAGGACTATGATTTCAGTATCGTATTGTATGAAAAATGGTATAATTTGCCACGTGGGAGGAGCTTGAATGGTTATTGCTATTTTGGGTGCTTTGCAACTCCGCTTTTTCATGATGTTTTTGCAAAGGCTCAATTGCAGATTATAAGGAACGCCAACCAGATTTGGAAGGCACGAGCCAATTTTTGTCATGCCCTGTGATATGCGTCCAGAAGGCGGCTTCTGCGACAGGGAGGCCAACGCAGCCCCGCGTGCCTGGGCCAGAGATGGCCGGTCTGTTGCACCCGAAGCAGGTGGAGCAGGCGCAGTTTGACTGTGCCTTTGGTGAAGCAAGCTTTGCTTGCTTGTGGGTTCAAATCCCATATTCGTTGTGGATGTTTTCTATTTGCAGAGTAGGGGCGGTGGAGCGAGCAAGGGCGGCTTCTGCTGTGTTTAGGTTTTCTGGTACCAGGGGAATCGATTCCTCCAGGTCCTCCGCTTGAGCTCCATGGGTCAGGGCTTTCGATTGAGTTGCAGGGCTTGCGATTAGCCTTTTTTAGTCTGGTTTTATATACATAGGTGTTCTATATTCTTTGCATTTATGTTCCCTTTTTTCCGAGCTCCAAGCTATGTGAATACAAGATTGCACTCTTACTCTTTTGGGCACCATGTAGATGTTGGTGCTTTTCAGAGACTCAATTTGAAGAAGAAAGGATCATATCAGATTCTGCTCTCTTTCATTCCGCTTTGTAGTTTGTTATCTGACTTCAACTATACAAAAGGTGTTGAAGGTATGGTGGCTTTTAATAGGGGCAGGCGCTATGGCAGAAGGGCCTGCCAGTTTATACTATGGCAGGACTGGGTGCAGCAAATTTATTGGCACCATTGGGTTTTTTTTATGTTGCTTCCTTTTTTTTTCCGCTGCAACCATAGGTTCGTTCTACACCATTGAGATTGGCATGCAATTTTTCTCTCAAAATTCTAATGGCCATTGATCTGGCACAATACCTAGAATATTTGCCAGATCAATGGTTGGGAATAAAAGTTGAACGTGACGCCATAATACTTGGAATAAAAGTGGAACGTGACGCCATAACCTCAGCTAATTAGCATTTGCCTTTTGCCTATGGAGCTATAAAATCCTCGCTTGGCCAAGGTACGATACCATTACCAACTAAGTTTGAATTCCTTTTTCCCATACATGCAATGCAACAGAATATGGCAAAATACTTGCATCAATTAAACTTAAAGGACAATCCCATAATGGCAAGGCTACTATGCTAATGTGCTATGTCATCCCACTTGAAAGGCAACAACAAATCTTTGAAAGAAAGATGTTTGGAGGAAATAAACTTCCTTACATGTTGCTTCCAAAGCACCAAGGCAGGAGATGTTGACATTCTTTGCAAATTGTAAAGATAGACCTGCAAGACAAAAAGATAGTTTGCAAGTCCAACAAAAATTTGAAAGAGAGGTGTTTGGAGGAAACAACATAGAAATTAGATTCAAAATGGTTAGCAACAAAGACGACTGTCACAAATTAACCCTTTTGAAATCTAGATTGCCATAGGACACGTGCATTAGGCAAAAAGGTTAAACTTCTAAACTGTTTCTAGAGACTCATTCCAGGTGTGGCAGAAGCAGTTGCAATGAAATAAAAAACCAACAATTAAATCGAGGATACAACAATTAAATCGAGGATACAACAAATGTAAGTGTATTGTAGGTCTTGAAGAGGCAAAACCTAAAAAGAAAAGGCAAATGAACATATGAAGACAAACTGACAAAAGCACTGGAAGTTAACATGACAGACTGGGTTCAGAATGTAAGCAGATATCCTTCTTCCTTGTTGTTCAAATATCAGAGAAAAAAAGAGACAAAAAGTGATTATTTGACCGGAATAGCATATAAACGAAGGAAAAGAGCAAGTCATCTTCATGCAAGTAATAAATTACACTTATAGAATAAAGAGAAAACTTGAGACATAGATTCTTCTAACCTTGAACAATCCGGCACTACCTCATTTTCAAAAATTCTAAAAATGAATGTCACAAAAGGTCGCATTAGCAAAAGCAGAAAGAAGCATCATACCTAGAATAAAAACTTTTCATTACCTTGCTTGTGTGAAAGCGTGCCCTATTGAATGGTGCCTCAACTAAAATACTAATCTGTTTGAAAGATACAACAAATAGTTAGCACAATCTTGACCCATACTTAAGACAGATATTGTAAACAGCCTAGTCACCTTCACATTCAAGGTCATTCATAATTTCGCATTCAAGGACCAGACAGTATGCCCTATTCCTCTATTCCTGCTTATATGAACTCCTAGATTCAGCAGTATCAATTACTTCCTGAAGAAATGCTCCTTCAATCAAAGCTTTGCAATATCTTCTTAGGTCCTTGAAGCTGAAAAGTACGTGCTATTTCCAACTCCTCCATGCAAATGCAGAACCATTTGCTTGAGGGCATCAAATGATGGTGAGGAACCATGACGTAGTTAAGAGACTATGTAAGGTGAAAATAACACCATGCGAGAGTAACCGGGAAGTGGAATGGAAGAAGAAGACCGCTATGAATTTTAGACTACCGAGTTCAAGAAGCAAGCAAATTCGGTGGGAAAAGGAAAAGAATACTGCCAATTTGGTTGTATTAATTTTTGTGCCATAGTTTAGAGCAGGATCGGGCAAGTCGAAATACAATATGCAGGGCAAAAGGGTTGAGAGGCAGGGCAAAATATTATTGATGTGTGGAAACCTGCATGATCCGGCATAGAATTTGTTGACAACAAAATAACAAAAAATATACAACTTGCCATACCCTAATGGAAACAGTGAATGGCAGGCATTTCAAGTGATATGCTTAACAATACCCTCAAAATTTTGCAGCCAACAGACTTGGTTAAGCATACAAATTTGTTGCCTGTAGAGGATCAAATTAATGAATGAAGTGGAAAAAAAAACGAAGTCAATCAATGAAGAATGAACCAAAATCAAGAAGAAAGGTTACCATATTCAGCTTGCCATTTGGTGTAGTGCGGATAAATCCATTTGACGATAGTATGGTCCCCGACGTTCATCCTGTTCCAATGCCACAGTTCTGAGATTGACCATCTCCACCATATTACCAACCATGAAAAAGGGAGGGGGGCAGCAGATTTGCTGCATCTGCAGAGCATTTCTCACGAACCTAGCCCTCCACCAATACTTGCAGAGAAATTGGAGCACTGCCCATATGAGAAAAATGGGAAGAACAGGAACCATAGCCAATATTGCCGTTTCCTGCCATCGCTGCATGAGAACTCCGACCGCTGCAAGAAATATTACATAAAACTCAAAGATAAAACTCAAAATAGAAATGCATAGAAAACTACTATTTTGTGTGCTCAAGATGTCCCTCATGCCAGCGTAGGTCGTCATCATCCCTAATCTGGCCTCCATATCCGGAAAATTCAACATAGATCGCCTTTCGAGGTTCTCACAGTGAATCATCCAATCTCTCTCAATTCGCATGTGGACTGCAATATATGATGGTACCTTCATGTGGGGGTCACTATGGACGGACATGCTAGCTAAAGGAACTTGGACTTAATTTCTTCAACTGCAGGTAACAAACCTTCCGACAAACTCAAACATTCAAACACCCGCACATAGTCTTTGACGGGCCAATGATCAGGCGATAAGAAAGGATTTTTCCCAACAATTCTAAGGAGTGGATGTTTGTCAAATTCAGGCTCCTTACACTCCTTGAGATGATCCAGATCTCTTGCTGCCGACCACCTTCGCCGCTACCTTTTAAAACCTCCAAACTCTCAATATTTGATGGCAAATCTGACCTTCGGATCATCGCAGCGTATGCTTGATATTTTCTATTGAATCCCTTAAACGAAAATATGCCATCAAAAGGAAAAGATTTTGCTGGGTGCGTTGCATTGTCAAAGATGTTTGCACTAAGCATAGGCATGATAAGAGTGCGGTTCAAATAAGTTACCTGGCTGTCAATACAGCTCTGGCAAAGGCAATCTTCTGATTGTTGAGTCCCCAAACTATCTGAGGAACCTCCAGAAATTTATCCTCCCTTACAGGAGACCATGCGCCTGGATCCACTAGAACTGCAACCTGCAATGCACCTGCAAGATCTAGATACGACGATCCATTCAGCTGCTTCGTTGCATATAAGAGGCAAGCCCAGAGCCACAGAAGCGCTATCGCTGCTAAAGATGCATGCTGCCACATTGTTTGTGAGTAGGGGAGGGTGACCTTCCTCCGTTAAAAGACCATTATTGGTGTTTTTGACGCTGGTTATATGCCATTTTTTTTTCTCATTTCCGCCTACCACTGAACCTTCATTCGACCAGCTTGTTTCCTTTGTCGGACGCTCCAGAAGCAGCTCCAGAAGTGGAATCGATTGGAGAACGCGGCTCTGGGCAAGGGACGGTCACCTCAGCCTGTCAAAAACAAGTATTTCGCCTTCCTTCTTTCTTTCTTTCGAGCGATTTTGAGTTGCTCCATCTTGATAATCCTGTTAGGACATATAACTTAGGATTTCGTAGCAATTTGAGCTGCTCCATCTAGACAGAGGATATTTAGGAAATCTTTGCCTCCCCTTGCTTCCCATGTATTCTTACAAAAGGAAGGAGTCAAGATAAAAATTTGAAGTTGTCTTGCTTAAGGAAGAGAGATGAGCAAAAATGCATGATAAGGATGATGATAAGACAGCTGACCAGATCTTCTTTTGTATGATACACTGAGACCTGAGATCTAGAGAAGAACTCAACTACCAAGAATTGTTGACAGGTTTTTTACCCTTGTACCATATAAGTTCTGCGATGCTTGCGACCGATCTGAGGGAATCATATCTTACCAGATCTAAATGTTATAGACTGAATGATTGGGAGAAACAACAATGTCTACACTCAGATATGCTTTTGAATAAAAAAACGCCTCAAAATGCATTGTTTTTATGAAGAACATGAAATGCTTGATGATTGAAGCTGATATAAGATAGCATTTTGTCGTGATATATTTTTGGATCTTTTAAAATAACTGGATTCTGAATGTTATCACGTTAGCCTTGGTGCAAGTGCCATGAAAGAATAGTTTTTTCTTTTAAGCATGGAAAATTTGGAAGATCTGTTTGACATGTTACACACGGCCTGCGGACAATTTGTAACATTTTCAAAAAGAGCTGCAGCAAGTTGACCTTGTGTGCACGAAAACACACACATTGGTTTCACTTGCACCTAACCTTGGTTAAGCAAGGCAACTGGCGGGCTTTCTTCCGCCACCGCCTTAGCTAAACATCAACTCAGGCTTTTTAAGCAAAATCTTATCTATATTGCTTTACAGTAAAACAGAACAATGAGTTTGTGTGTTTCTTGAAGCAACCTATAGTTCTATGCAACTGATGGGCTAAAATACTCTAGAAATGCTGCATAAACTACTGTTGAATATACGGGAAGACAAGCAACAGTAAGAAATACTATATCAAGGCAGAGACATTGCATCAAGGCAGAGAATTCACAGGCAAAGACATTGTACAAGCTGAGGAAGACATGACCAAGGCAAAAGAACTGCAGAGAAACTGTAGAAACACAGCAAGAAGACAGAAGAAGAAAGAAAAGAAAAAAACAAATGAATGACTGTGCAAGAATATGGCAAAAGGGATCTGACAAGCTTGCAATGTTGGTGATGAGGACGTTAGGCTAATAAAGAAATAAATATGAAAGGGTGGTTGTGTTGGATTGAATGGCTCAACAAATGAGGTCTTTAAGTAAGGCTGATGCTGAAAGACACAACATAGGAACTATAATGTAATTTTTGCAGCCATGATCTATCATGAGCAAGAATTATAAGTTGTATGTTGCCTGCAGTTTCCTCGTTTGAAACTCAGCCAATAGTCACTTGCAGCCCTCGATTTTAGAGATTACTCATGGCTCTTGCAAAACAAAGTTACCATTTGAAACAAAGTAAGTAGAATGGAGCTTTATTGATGTCTTATAGTATATGCGCAAGCATTCGTATGGAAGGTCTTGTATGCCACTGTGTTATAGGAAGGATTTGCAATATCCAAACCAGAAGAAGTGCCCAGCAAAGCTCTCAATAAAGCTCAGTCTATGGAGCTTATCAGGAATGCTTGGATTGGAGCTTATCAGGAATGCTTGGATATGGAGCTTACCAACTCAGGCCACCAAGCAGTGTGACACCAACTCAGGTATGCATAATGTGTATATCTATATGTGAGCAATGTTAGTTAGCTCATAGTCAACTGTGGCATTTGTGTAGTTTGTATGATCGTGTTTGTTACCAACTGGGCAACTTACTTAAGACTGCTGGCCAATCTTTAAGCGTAAAAAACCAAGATTGTTTAAAGACTGTTTAATCTTTAAAGACTGTTTTGAATCTTTAAGCATTACAGATTCCAGGTTCCCTATTGCCATCCCTATTGCTACACTTGGTGAGAGTTGTACCATTTTGCACTTAACCTGAACTGACTATTTTGTATCAGGCCTTGTATTTTTTATTATACGTTGGTGGGATCCTGTTACATTCCTCTTCATTCACGAGATGCAGTTGGTCCTTGGCCTGCATGGCCTGTTGTGCAAGAACAGCAGTCTTATTGGACATGGCTGTTCACTGTTCCATTGGTTATCTACAGTGTCTGGCAGGCTTTATATTTTCTTATTGTAAATGGTTTAAGGCGACAACGATTGCTCAATGATCCAGAGGTTATGACATCATATCGGTGGGTATGCTCTTCAATATGATGTATGTTCATGCCTTTGTGTACAAGCAAAGACAACATTACACCTTTATTTCGGCATTCCTTGTTGTCTAGAATGTCCGAATTATCTTTGAAGTTATTTTTTACGGCCTTAATTTTATGATGCTAGTTCTACTTGATCATTCAAGTCCGAAAAGTTTATTCTTTGGAGTTGCTTGCGACTAAAGTTTGAAATGTTTGGTTATTGAAACATGGAGCTTTCGGGAAGGCAGCAAGAGCCAACAATATCCGGTGGCGTGTTAGTGGCCTACTTGGAGACAAAAGGAGGGTTGTTATGTATCCCATCTTACAGGCTTTATTGGCTATTGCGACCATGGCACTCATCGTTCCTATTTTCCATCATACCGATTGCACATTTTGTTTGAACTTTTAAAAGTTGCAGCTGCTATATGGAATGGTGGAAATTTCCCGCTTTGAAGTAATGCCTCCTCGGAGTTGATGCCAAAAAGAGGAAAGTCGTTACAAAGCTCAGCGTTCCCTCGAATCTAACATTGGTAATGTTGGGGATCTTTGGACCTATGCTAGATGTTCCCAAGGAACCCAAGAAGGCAGCTCCAATGCCTGCCATGGACTCGTTGGATGGCCACATTATTTGTGCATTATGTAGGAAATCAAGCAACTCAAATATTTCTGACATGAAACATGGTCTAGATCGAGACACGAATGGTCACACCGCAACAATCCATTCCAAAATGAAAATAGTTTAGGGCGCTGTTGTACATAAATTTTGGAAGTCGCTTTTGTCTTAAAGGTTCCAATGTAGTCCATTGAAGGTCCCATATGGTCCATTGAAGGGTAATCAGTGGTCCATTAAAGGGCACCTTGTGGTCCACTGAAGGGTACGTGTGGTCTATTGGGGCTGAATTAACCTCCAGACTTAAAACCTTCCTAGCCAACTCCAAATTTATCGAAAACTCTGTTGTGTGTGATCAATTGAAACCTAAGGACTTAAGCTTCAATTGGGTATGCTAAAAAGAGGACTTAAAAAAAAATTTGCCCATCATAATAAAATATGTTTCCTTAAGTGGGCGCTTCATGGGCACCCTCCCCTAACGCGTCGTCGCATTCCCTATTTTCGTAATATCGGAAATGTTTTCTGACACCTAAAACCCTTAAAACCTAGAAAAACCACCTTAAAAAAAATCCTAAAAGTTTTCCACTTGACGGAAAAACCGAATTTAAACAATAGGATAAATAATAATTGTCTAAATAATCAAGTCTCATTTTGTTCACCATCTCTATATGTTCATTGTATAACAACTCCAAATGGAGATATTGTAGCTCTCCTTTTGTCCTTTCTTCTAATTTCTTTTGAGGTGAATGTAAAAAGAGAAAGATGAAAATTTAGTTTTGATCGATACCAACAAGATAATTTCCCTCACATTGATAAATCAATGACCTTGATAGACATACAAGTCATCAACAAGAGTGTGTAGACTCTCTGATTTTACGCATCAGTTGCAACAACTGGCAAGCCAAAACCCCAGGGTAGTTTTGAAAATTTGGTGCTATTTCGCAAATTGCTCAGGTCATTATTGCTCGTTAATGCTGTTATCTTCCAATACAACCAAGATCGGATCCATTAAAATCATCATGAACCAGCATAATTAGTGCTTTCTGCAGCATAAGTTAGCATGTCATTACACAATTTAATGCCCCAAAAGCAACATGTAACCAAATAGATAGACAAACATAGCATCCTTGAAATATTTTCACATTCAACAAAAGCATTATTGAAAGAATCATGTGTATTGAAAGAGCTTGGTTCTAGCAAGAATTATTCCATAGTAGAAAACGGTGCAATATAAAGTACCTAAGTAAGATATAATCTGCCCTTATTATTCTTAGTTTGAGGTGCATATTATCATTCTGGGTGTATTAAAAATTTTGTGGGCCATTGGATGTTGGCATATGCCACAGCATATGCCTTGGGACGAATTTGTAGCCCTCAAACACAAGTCAAGATGGGGTCAACGATGGGGCCCACCTATCTTGGTTGACTTACCCCTAACATTTGATAAAACCATTGGAAAAATATCATGCTCTCCACTTAGTAGCCAAACAACAACATTAAACATTGAAAATACACAATGATGAGCCTGGGGAGTCGAACCCCAATAGCAGATCCCACGCTCATCTCATTTATATAAAAGCATAATCAGTTCTTCCAGGCCACACAAAAACATAGACAAAGAGATGAAAACAGATCAGTTCATGGGCGCGCCACTCTGCGCATGCCTAATCAGTTCATCCAGCCGCCGAATCTCTTGCACGAGCAAGACTCTAGCCAAGCTCATATGAGAGCGCAGCACATGTAACTCAGACACAGGTACACCCAATTGATCCCATTCTACAGCAGATATAGCATTCTGGATCGAAGCATAGAACCCATTCAGCTGCCTCCTAAGCAAGCGCAAGGACGCCGCAATCCTATGCGCTTCAGTTCCCACCTGCACGATGCTACTAACAAATTCTTGAGCAGAGAAAACAGCTTCAGGCTCAGGAGAGAATGACCGGATCTGGATGTGAAGCTTCAACTCTAGAGGAAATAAAGGAATCAGGCAACGATACAGCAGGAGGCTGTTCCACCCCAGCAACAGGCTCTCCATCAGTGTCCATCACTACCTGCAACTAAGAACCAAACAAAGCCATGAAAAAAAAGACAGAACTGTACACTCGAAAGCCAACAAATATGATCACCCAACAGCCATGGTGCAATCACCCCTGTGCACGGGGATGAAATCCACACCAGGCTCCAAAACAACCACATCATCACTGTCATGACTATAAGATTGATCACAAACATCCTGGAAATTAAAGTCCTGCTCATCCTCAGGGATGCTATCATCCCAGTACCTTCTCCTCCCAGCACCATTTCGCTCTACAGGCACGAACCCAGCAGGTAGCCCAAACAAAATAGTTCTCATGTCGGAGGGCATGCATTGAGAAGGATTTAGGAGCACCCTCCATGCTTTGCCGACACGGTGCTTTCGTTAATGTGAGCAAGATTGGAAGGTATGATCCAAGAACCCTGATAGTGTAAACTTACCAGAACGGATCATTCTGGCCAATGTAAACAGGAGGCTAGCAGTCATCTTACGGTTGCCATGATAGTTGACATAATGGGCAGCACGATTAAGCAAATTCTTATTATCAAGCACAACTAAGTTCTTGGTGTCACCAGCTCCCCATCTCAGGTATAAATCCTTACCTTTCTCGATGCAATCCTCACTGATATTATGAAGGTGACAGACATAGTGGACCTTTCCAAAATCTTTCATACAATAACCAACCATACCTTCAAAACAGTGAAGGCGGGTATTCTTCAACGCTTTACAGACCAAGATAACACCAGGAGGCTTACTAGACCAGTTAAATTCCTTCTTAATGGCATCATTCATGGCCCTGGGGGTTTTGAAACGCCCTCTAAAGACACCCTGGCAGTGCAAGTGGTCTACAGTAGCACCCCTTTCCATAGCTACACTCCAGCAACACACCTCCTACCACAAAAACCAACAAGCCCATCGTAGAAACTCACAGGGACATCCTGGCCAGACAAACCTAGAGTCACACTCACATCTATCAAGTTCCAATCCTGATCAGCAAACAAATCCTGGCCTCTCACTCCGGAATTGGAATGGCTCACAGAAGCAGGGCCAGAGGAGCGACCACTCTGAGCCTTTCTGGCTGCCCTCTTCATCGACATAGCAGATAAGAAGCAAAAGCAATGCACCAAAGCAAGAACTAAGAACCTTACCTCTGTCTTCTTCAATGCACTTCCGCTCCCCGCCAACGCCCGCGACCCCAGCTTATCCACCCAAACCAGAAAAGAAACAAAGTATATGAGCGGCCACATCACCAGGAGCTCCGCCATCCCCTTGAAGCCCAAAGGCGACACCAACACTGCGCCCAACCGGCCGGGGAGCTCAAAATGCCGCCCATGATTCCGGGGTTTGGAATCTCGGTTACCCGGCGTCGGCAAAATACGGTTTTACATACGAATACAGGCCTCAACCATTGGGAAATCTTATGGTATAAACATACGCTTCCTGATTTCGGAAAAGTTATCTCATCAAATATATCACCAACTCGACATAGAAGTCGGGACGAAGAAAAACACTGGGATTATCTCAAGAAAATAATTGAATCTCACCATCATGCATCAAACGTAGAAGTCGGGGACGAAAAAATGCATATCATGCAATAAAGCTTGTTGCTTATGTATAAATTCCCCGACTTGCCTACAGCCTTCCTCACGCAAACCGAAGATGCATCTCCTACCAATGTCTTGAAACAAAATAATAATCGATTCTGATATAGACACACAAAATAGATGTGAACAGGGAAAACAGGAAAAAATAGTGGGAAGAGGGGAAACGGAATTAACCCGCCAAAAAACTATGATCGCTTTTCGATGAAAATGTAGCAACAAAATGAAGCCATGGCCATTTTTACTCCTTGGAGGTTCGCCATGGCCGCTCTTCTTGTTTTGAACCATGGTTCTACGCCATGGTTTTGAACCATGGTTACGCCATGGCCAGCTATGAGACGTTGAAATAGAAAAGGAAGGGGACGATAATTGAGAGAGGCCGCATCCAAGGAGCTGATGTTGCATAAGATCACAAAGCAGTATTTGAGAACAATAGTGACCTCGTAAATACGCATAGAAGATAGTGTTCTTCATCGGACCCTTCAAGAAGCATCGAAAGGTGCAAGCTAGATTTGTTGGCGTGTCCGGAGTTGAACGCCAACGAGCTTTTAACAGATACAAACAAATGGACAAATGGCTATGGAGTCGATTAATCCGAGATCGGACATAACATTGAGGGCCATAAAATATGGCAAAAAAGAGATGTTGAACTCTTTGTTGGTATGTGAGGATGGCCATGACCTTTATTTGTAGCGAAGGAAAAGCATTGCCCATCCCGCCATGAGACAATGGATAAGGTAGATTTGAAATATAATCAGCATGTTCATGATCATGAGGATAAAATGAAAAGAACGGAACATGATTGGAAGACACTAGGAGTCGCACCGAAATTTGCCTAGTCGATTTCAAATTCTTGAAAAGCGATAATCTTTGTCTATTGAGGTACATTAGTCTTGCTCTCTCTCCAGAATCATTATTTTAATGCGCCAAATCCAGTCCTCAAATCTTTTATCTTCTCCCACGACCGTGATACCCACCGAGGCTTTGAAGGCTGCATGGACAAGCTCTAAGGCTTCATCCATTTGAGGCTTTGAAGGTCGTGATACCCTGAGGCTTTGGGCCCGGTGTTTAAGAGTGAAAAGTGCTACTTGCTATTGACGAACTATTACGGTAGTAATATATGTCCGTTTCTTTGTGACAAATAAAATTACGTAAGCCAAGTTTAGTGTACAAGGTATCCCGGGGTGGCGGCTTTCATTTTACAATGAGGAAGTGTCGAACAAGTATTTAACTTCAAGTCATCTTGCCATGCTTTGACCTTACACGCCTTGATAATAACCCGGAGGCTTGGAAATGACCTCTTAGGCTCGCAGCCTTGTTAGAAAATGCTCACTTTTGCACCAAGCAAGCCATGGTTTTCGCATCAAATTAAGCATGGGATTGCGGTCTAATTAAAGGGCCGTGGTGATATATAGCTATTTTAAAACCCCTCTCAACTTCCTAAGTATGAATCGAAGATTTAACATACATATGTCAAACCCTCCAAACATATCAACACGGAGAAGCCGCAAAACGAACCCTAAATATTCCTATGCTAAATGAAAAATTATCCATACCGCTTCACCGATTGAAGAAACGAGAATTCCAAATTGCTTTTATCGGTTTGAAGTGAAGCGCCATGGTTTCTTGACTCCGTGGGCCCGAAAGAGATGCCATCGGATTGAACCCTCGTAGCTCTCCTCTCACCTGGATGTCCGCATCCTCGTTATCGCTTTCGTTCGGTGAATCACTCAAAGGTTTCGCTCCCCAAAGGGAACAGGTTCCTTTCCTTCAATGGCTTGAAGCTATAATAGCGGTGCCTTCTTTGGCTCCCGAAATCGGGGTCTCGCGCGGACGAAAATCGCTTAAGCGATTTAGGGAAAATCGCTTAAGCGATTTTGGGGAACTTGCGAAAATCGCTTAAGCGATTTTCAAACGGGGAAGGTGAAAATCGCTTAGCGATTTTCGCTTTTCCGCTACCTAAACTAGGCTCACATCTCCGGTGGTTTTAAATAAAAATCGAAAAATCGCAAGCTATTTTAAATTTTATCGAGTCCGTCAAGAATCCGCCGTCCGTGATCGCCCCGGTGAAAAAAAAAAAAAATGAAATCGCTTAAGTGATTTTCGTCGTTAACCCCGTCCGATCGCTGCCAGTGAAAATAAAAAAAAATAGAAAATCACTTAAGCGATTCTCGAAGTAAATCACTTAAGCGATTTTCGAAGTCTACGTCTGTCAGCGCCGAAAGTAAGAGGAAAAAAAAATTTGAAAATCGCTTAAGCGATTTTCGCGTGTTAGCCTTGTCATCGGCGCCAGGGAAAATAAGCAAAAAAAAAAAAATTGAAAATCGCTTAAGCGATTTTCTATTCAATATAAAAACAGCTTGCCATATGCGTCAAAGAGCGCCTCTAGTCTCCCTGCCCATCTTGTTAAAATGGTCCGACAGTTAAAGACCGTCTGGGCACGATATGTCCCTTCTACCAGTAATCCGCCTCCTCCTCCTCCTCCGAGGGACATCATCAGCAATCCCCCGGCTCCTCCTCCAAGGGACAGCAACCCCCCTGCGAGTGCCGCTCCTTTCACCATCGTCGCAAGAATGAGTGAAAGGGAGCTTGTCACTGCTTTAACGTCGGGCGTTCCCTGCAGCGAACGACTGGTAGAATGGCTCAACGAGCCAAACAGAGATGAAACGAAGTTAAATGTGCAGATAATGATGCAAATGGTTGCATCAAATTGTCACGTCCTCGGGATGGACAAAGACAATGTGTAATTTGCTTTTATGAATGGGAAAAAAGTAGTACACTCAATTTGATTATGAAAGCATATACATTGCCGAAAGCAAGAGGGGAAAAAAAAAATGAAAATCGCTTAAGCGATTTTCACGTGTCAGCCTGTCAACAATCACCTGCCAAAAAAAAAAGAAAGAAAATCGCTCAAGCGATTTTCAATTCAATATAAAATAACCCTGCGTGTGTTCCAAAATCCGTGAAAGGAGTGCTTAAGCGATTCGCGATAGGGTAAGAATATAGGGTTTTTGCTCCTCGTGCTCTCTTACATTCATCTCAGAACACTCAAAATGGCCGACACAAGGCGCAGACGGGGACACACCATCACCAAAATGCGCCTCATATTAGTGGGCCAATCTTAGCCCATGCTTGATCGGGCTCGCACTGGAGGTACAAAACCGGATGAGCGGATCCGAAAGAGAGAAGTTAGCGCCAATTCACGGCTCCTCCAAGGCGATGGGTTGATAAGGAATGGCGGCGAGGAACAACTTCAAGAGGGGTGGAGCCGGAGGAGTGCCTCATATCTTTGAAACGCTTTATTTACTGGGCAAAGACACCGGAAAAGGTTAAGCTGAAAATGGAGGACGTTTGGATGCACAATACGCTCCGACCTCTGCTTAAGAAGCTTTACAAGAAGCAAAAAAGACAATGCGGGGCTATGGTAACCAAGCTCATCGTCAGCAGTGGTCATTCTATCAAGAAGTTGGATGATTGGCTGGATCTGTACAGTCGAAGACATATTGATGAGTTCGATATGGAGGATCTCATCGAGGCTGAAGTGGGCATAGAGTGAAGCTTTGGTCTTTTCTATTATATGTTGTCTATTATGTAGTATGTTTGTTTGAATTAGCCATGTCTTGTAAGACCTATGTATTTTCTTCATGTAAAAGAATACCAAACATTTGAAAGTAATACCAAAAATTTTTGACATCTATTTATTTTCGTGGTCAGTGTACATAAGTATTTTCACTCAATTTCATTATAAAAGCATATACAGGTCCGAAAGCAAGAGGAAAAAAAAAAAAAATTGAAAATCGCTAAAAGCGATTTTCAGCGTCACCACACGCAAATGACTGCCCAAAAATATAGAAAATCGCTTAAGCGATTTTCAAGACAACGCCTGTCGTATAAAGTAAGAGGAAAGAAAAAATAAAAAATTTGAAAATCGCTTAAGCGATTTTGCATTCAATATAAAACAAGCCTGCGGGGCTACCATATGCGTGAAAGGAGCGCTCAAGCGATCCGCCTTCGTAGTTCCCGAGTTCTCCCCGGCATAGTGCAGCTTGTTTGATAGGGTTTGTTAGAATGTCGGATTCAGATTATGAGGATGAGGGCTCTTTGAGCGAGAAGCCGATGATGGCAATAGCGACTATTGGGAGGAGGCATCCGACCAATCGGTCTGCCGATTGCTCTACAATCGGCCCTGTTGCCACAAGTGCACCTCGTGGCCCCGGTGGTTCCAATGTTGTGCGGAGGTGGTTCCGGATGTATCCCGATCCGTGCGACTGGCTTAGGCAGCAACGGGCCCGAGGAGTTCGTGTCCATGGGTATGTGTTCTTGAAAGCGACATATGATCTTATGATTGCTTCCGTCAACGAAGGTAGACCTCCGTATCCTTGCGACATCAGGATCGCAGACCCAGATTTTCCTCCCCTTCCACAGAGACCAGACAGGCATGTTCTTTCCGAAAGTGGCATAGATATGAGGGACGGTGGGAACAATACCGTGAGGGGCTATCACGTGGGAGTCGTTTGGTCATGTTTCCTATTTTCGTAGGGTGGGATCGCATCCACATAAGTGTGTGCCTTGGGTAGAGGATTGAACAATCTAGTGGCGCGGATGCCACATTGCCAATGGCCAAAGACTTGTCGAAGACGCAGAACCCTAGAAGAAATAAGATCACGCAGTGGGAGGCAGGCATAGCGAGGCACGGATCCCGCCGAATACGACCCGGTGCTGCGAAAGTGTGCGGTTGCAAGGTTCGCATGTACATGAAGGATAATGACTTCCCTCAACATGAGACTAGCAATCGGCCCCGACCGACATCGAGTGGGAGAGGTGCGAAAAGCGACCGCAGTCCGTCTTGTGCACATCCACACGCCGCATCGTGACCGGGGTGGCGGTCTGCCAGATGAGGGTGGATTGATTTTGCCCCGCCAATCGTGGAGGAACCCCAGCAGCTCCACAACTTCCGGCAAAGGTTTCTGAGGAGTCACGACGCGGGTCGCACGTGATAGGCTTCTCGCGACAAAGACGCAGTAGAATGGTCATGCGCGGAGGACAAAGGAGGACACCGGATATTTGCGCCCGCTGCATTCGGCACGATCCATTCAAGCGCCAGAGGTATGGTCTCTACCATTCACCCTAATCTGATAGAAAGAGCCGTGCGCTTAATGAAAACGTGAACGGCTAGACAAAGGCCGTGGTGGGACATGGCGGCGGCAAGGGTCCCATGCTCGTGGAGGAGACCACCAGCAATGAAAGGCCACATATCGGTTTGACATGAGCCAGAGGATGTGTGGCGCCTCGCAACAAGTATCAATGTTTGGTGTTTAATGTCATGTCTAATTAGGCTTGTAAATGTCTCAAGCGACTCACTTGCCTTGGCTCGAACGTGACTATGTTTCAAAGTGCTTGGGCGCAATGGCCGACCGGGACAGCCTTTGAGGAGAACATAGAGGCCCCGGGCACATGCAGAAAGGTCCTCTACCACCAGCCATTCGCCTTCATCATGCTGATCCTAACGCCGCCCATGGATCCTAGTTCTACAAGATGACAAGATGAGGGCGGCGATACAAGATAAATAAAAAAACTCGGGGTGGGCTCTCGATTCGACATTCGCACCAACATGTGGCGGATACCGCTTCACGCAGCCGTGGTTCCAGTTGCATGCGGGTTGGGTATCCAGCCTTCTACATGTTTGGTACACATAAGAAGGGGTCGCAGCAGACAAAGAATGCATTACTTAAAAAGCGCTTTACACCGGTGTTTGAACGGATGGGGCATGTAAGGCCAAGGTCCATCACCATTGACATGGATCGGAGAGGAGAGAGTGGCCATAGAAGAGGCAGCTATGAATCCACCCATACCGCTTCAACGAAAGCACGGCGAAAGGTGTAAAGAACTTTGCTTGTCACTATTTGTGTTTTCTTAGATGTAATGCCCGCGCGCATAGCGTGTCGTGGTCATATCTCGTTGGTTCCATTGCAAGCGAGCATGGCGTGACAACCTCATGCCGAGGATACAAGACCCGCCATACGCCAAGATGTCCGCAAAGGCTATCTAATCTCATGTTGGAGCCCGACTGAGCGGTATGAGCACTTGGAAAATCACTTCTACAATGCCTATGGTAACAAAGGTAGAGATCTTCGAGTAAGTGTCTTTGTCGAGCTTTTGATTAGAAATATCGCTTCAGAAGTTGACGTGCATCAATACACCCGCATCCCCAGCTATCTTGCCCACAACCGGTTGTGGGGCTGCGGTGGGAAGGAAATGGCAAATGACACCGAGAGGTTGTGGCCCCATGGATACATGGACACTACCAACTACGGGAGGCCCATTGGAGGGTGTTGAAGGTGCAAACCTTGGGTTGCAAGGTTAACTCATGGATGTACACTCGATTTGTTCGCTAGTAGGATATCCAAATGGTGAGGATCCCCCTGTGAGGCACAATTTTGACGCTGCGCGAGGAGCGCTTGGAGCCTAGGTATGTCTCTAGCAAAGCACATAGTTAAGAATGCTCCTCCATTCTAATCACGTTCCCTTCCCTTTGCTTCACCGACTTCGCGGCCCTGTCACAGCCCGCGATCCTATCGCAAACGACGCGAGTGCACAAGATCTGCCGCAACGGTTTGAGGTAGATGCAAACACAATCACAAAAGAGTGGACGACGAGGCCGCTTGAACTTTCCATCGCATCCGGCGATGATGGGGTCCGCTATACGGTTTTGATGATGCAAAGACTATTGCACTTGTCCCTACCGATGTCCCAAAGGTGCAAGCATTTCATAGCAGGGAGATATGTTTCTCTTTAGGTACCGTCCCCAACTCTTCGGCGCTATATCCCTGGACGGGAAGCGAGCTCCAAAGACATCGAAGCGGCCACCGCACACCGTAGTGGACGAAGACACGCTTGAGATTGGTGGTTAGTCGCTGGTTGCGTGCAATGGGCGAGGAAATGCAATAATTGGGCGCACGGAGGTAATGAACCAAGAACACATAGACGAGGGAAGACCTCGGCTCCATTGCTTGAGGTGCGACGTCGCCTAAGGGTGTTCCGTGATGCGGCGGCACCGAGAAACGTCCCAATGTGAGGGGGCTATGCAACTCAGCAGGCGGGAGCACGGGTGCGTAACTTTTCAACACCACGCCGTGCATCATCAGGTAACGCAAAACCCCGCCAAGCAGCCACGTGGGGAGGAGAGGGTCGACCTCGCCTCGATTTGACCGATCACTTTCGGTGATGATGTGGATGGTACATGGCATTTAAATCAATGACAATGTTTCTATTGCATAGTAAAAATTACACTAGGGGGGCGGACGCCTCATTATTTGGTAGTTGAACCAATATGCCTTCGCGTACAGGCAAGCAATGTGTGTAAAGAAGTTTCGCCTGAGCCGTGCCACATCCTCGTCGGTATGCATGTTTGGGCGTACCTGCAAGGTGGAAGGCTTCGGATGTCATGCGGGGCATATATAACTGATTAATGGGGTGGTGGGGAAGGATAGTGTCCAACCTGCAAGTCTATGTCTGTCTCTGGCCATAGGAAAGCCTGCATGACATGCCGGATGTTTAGACAGACATGGGCACCACAAGACCAATCTTTGGTTACGTCGCGGGGGGATCGGCGCCTGGCCCCAACCGATTCTGAAACGCCAAACGCCCGGGTCCGGGGCATGAGTGTGGTACAGCCACGGCTGCAATACCCTGTCCCAACACGGTAAGGACTTGATGCACGCATTGAAGACAACTAAAAGTAAGGAAATCAGCAGGCAAAGAACTCACCGTTGTACGTCCGCGGGTTGCACTTTTCGATTTGAGTCCCAGATGGCCCACCCCGCCGCATGGGGAATCCATGCACCAAAAGCCCTCAAACGCCTGGGCCACCCGAGTCTCTCCGCACTCACGAGTGGTCCGCAATATGCACTTAACGTGCCGGTGTCCCCGCAACCAAATTTCACCGCATGAGTACACGTGGAGACAAGAGAGGGATAGGGACTATGCCACGCACCCATGACGGATGGGCCAAATGATAGCTCGCAAGCTCTCCCATCGATTCGTACAAAGGGGAGCGGTCCAGGCCATGATCTCGTGATCTTCGAACCGGCGAGGGTCCACCATTGCAAATGTGGATCCATCATCCGGTTTGGAACCGATGCATGCGTGCACCGCATATCGTGCTACATGGTCAGCCAAAAAGGTTGACAACACATGAATGAAATCGTGCTAGGACACGTGCTGATAATTACCCCGACATGATCTGCCTCCCACTCTTCACTGATTTGGTAACGATTGCCTTCATGCGCTCGCATCCAACGCCGCCAGGAAAGCCGGCCCCAACAATGACATTCTCGCGTTACGGCCGAAGTCGACAAGATCTCTCGTAGGGTGGGGGTGGTGGTGCTATCAACCGCCGCCATACCTCGCGGCATATCTCGCCCAGGTAATGAAGTCCCCAAAATGTAAACCTCCTCCCGTAAATAGAGAGGCAACATCAAACCCTGGATGTAGCACAATGTTTCGTGCATACTTGCTCTTCTCACCACCTCCGCCCACCCCCAAGAACGGCCGCAAAGAAATAGTAGGCATAAAGTCAGTGCCTCCTGCCCCAAACTCCATCCCAAGATGTAAAGAACCCTCTAGCCCCGTCCCTCGCCACCCAGGTATCGGTCATGTGCATCTGCGGCAGCGGGAGGAAAAGGTGACACCAATGATGCCAAGCTAGGGGAACGAACCCTCTCCTCAGATAATCTGAAAGATATGTGCCGCGCACCGCTCCCCAAGCAGCTCATCAAAGATCGGCCTCGGCACGAGGCTCTATCACATGCAAATGGAGGTGGCGTGTGAATGAACAAAGTCGTCCGTATGTCCTCAATAGGCTGACTCGCCACATGCGTGCGGCGTGATGTAAGGATGGCCCGTCGGTCCGGGCTGCTATGCTATGAGGGACGACATGCCACCAAATGCAAATCCCGTGGTCTCAAAGCTATAAGCCGCTTCGCTGCTCTCCATATTTGTGGTTGAACGCCGCCGTCGATCATGATGGCTGCTCTCGCGACGGGTGGTCGCTTCCTCCCAAGACTATGGTCGCTGCTCCCGCGACGATAGTGCCACCTTCTTTTGCTCCTCTTCCCGCACCCGAAATTTTGTCGCATACTCCATGATCTCCTCGGTGTAGGCCGGGAGGGGGGCTCCTGCGACATCCGCTGGCTCATCCACTCATGCAGCTGCACGTTCATCCTGACATCCTCCTGCGGGTCAGCGTCCTCGATGATCATAGCGTGCCCCAGCCTCCCCGCAGTATAGAGGGTGCACCACCTCCCGTATGCCCTGCTGATGCTGAGACAGCCTGTCCAATGCCTCATCCTGCCCAGCAGGGTAATGCTGCAGACTAGCAAGTACAGGCATGGAGCCCTGCATACGGACGGTCGTCCCGCCAAAGCACCTTTGTCTCTCTTTGTCGCCGCAGCTTACATTCGGCTCTTGCCCGCCGCTCCGTTGTCCTCTGGCCGCCGCTTCATTGAGGCGCCCTCTCCTCATCTGCGAGAGGGATGGCTGCTAAGGGTCATTCCCGGGCGACCACGTTCCTCGATGGCCACCACATATCTCTCGTGATATGCATTATGGTGCCCAATGGCACCGCCCCTCGCCGACCTGCCCACGTGACGATTCACCCGCATCCTTGTCCGCCAGATGGGGACACCCGCAAGGCCACGATTACCGATAATCGCCTTTAAACTATGTGTGCCACGCCGTGTTAGAGGGCCCGCGCTGACAAAAATGCATATGCCTCGATATTCCCCTGTCAAACTTCCATTATCGGGCCTTAGATAGCCTACCAACCATACAAGTACAAATGAAAAAACTCTAGAGACACAACTATGCAAGCTATCTAATGGGGGTCTGACGGTACTTACCAAAAAGTGATGTACCCAACCTCGCCCGGCTGTCCGCGGTTGACGTAATTCGGGAGCCCACTCTCGTCCATCCCTATCGGGCGGCTCTCCTGCGTAAGATCTCTGCCCCATTGGTCACCTGTTGCCATTTTGTAATGCCTGCTTGGGGAATATGCCGAATGTGTTGTTAGTAAAGTAAATCTAATTATCTTTTTTTTTTGATTGAAGGCTATATTTGTATTAATAAGTTATACATAGAAATACATATGTATATATGAGTACAAAAAGTCAACTTTTTTTTTATCTTGGGAAGTGATTAACCCATTCGATCTATCTTTTAGATTCTGGAAAAAATCTAAAACTTAGATACTACATCCATAGTCATATAAGACTTAAAAAAAACTTAAAACTGAGATGATCTAATATATAATTCTATGATAAGTCTGATTTCAGATTTCTGGTTTAGCAGATCCAGATGCTTCTCCAACTTTTCTTTTGTCCTTTCTACCCATGCCTTTGGTAGCAGAGATGAATGAGCAGAACGGGCAGCTACATGACTGACATTTAGAAGGATTAAAACGACCTGAGTGGTCTATTGCTTCACAAATGAGTCCTCTCCTGGCGTCCAGACTTTGAATGCACGAACAGTCACAACGACAATGATCACCATGGTAAGCTATTGGTGTGGCTCCGAATTGGTCCAGCCACATGGAATTTACCCCGAGATTAATCCGATTCCAACCAACACATAACAACCAACACATAACTAACATTAACGTTATTAACACAAACCATTGCATCTAACGCATTTAAATTAAAATCCCCCTGAAACCCCCTTTGGTTTGGGTGCATATTCACACGGGGGGTTACTCCGGGCATCGAGAGCTGTCGGATGGGCATATTTGCCCTTTATTCCTTGATCTGGACCGTACATGGCGATCCTCGTTTGTGGGGGTATAGCTGTACAAATTTTTGTATATATCAGATATTGAGGTTTGCAAAAGACTATAAGGTTTGAGGGAATGTACTTAATGGTGTTAATTTTGTACATGTATTGTAAGTTTTCAGGGGCTCTCGCTGCCCTACGTAACCCCCCGTGTGAATATGCACCCAAACCAAAGGGGGTTTCAGGGGGATTTTAATTTAAATGCGTTAGATGCAATGGTTTGTGTTAATAACGTTAATGTTAGTTATGTGTTGGTTGTTATATTAAAAAAATTTTTGGCCCTTCGGGCCCTAACAAAACAAACCCCCCAAGATTTGAGCCTGGGCTAGTCTGAAGAGTAATGCACATTCAAATACTTTAGAAAAAGTATTGATATAAACATGCCATTTGAATTATAATGATATTATAAAAAAAATTTAGAAATAAACATATAATTTGTAGCTTAGTAACGACTTTATAATACGGGATTTCAACTCATTATGCCCATGCATCTATATCTTTGCATCTATGTCTTTGCAGACGTATAAAATCGCACAACTGGACATTCTCACAAACACATTTCGTTTTAGTCTCAGTTCCTGCACTGCATTGCATACCAAGGGCCGCTTACCACAAGTTGCATACTTTGGTAGAAAGCAAAAAGAATTAAAGACATCAAGACTTACCTACGTGATGGTAGCTATTTTATCGTTGTATAACACAATTCCACAAGAATACATTTGAGAGCATGATAGCTAGGGTATTTGAATATCCATATCTCACCTAACCTAAGGAGATTAGTCGTGGGCACATCAAAATGAGAGGCTCGCCAAGAGAAAAGCATGGCCTAACCAACTTAGAAAGAGCAACATTAAACAGAGAGTCAGCTACATCAGGGCAACTAAGGTAAACAATGTGGACCTCTTTACCTTTATGGCGGTTAGGCGTAATGAATAGAAAAAGATCTAAGGAATGCAAAGCACAACAGATGCCCCGTTGATTTTTACATTGATGAGCTACCACAAATATGCGTCTCCATTCTCTCCCATGCGGATATCCTCTTTCCTAGAGTGATGCAGAAGATGCTTTTTGTCACAAAACTCTTGATCATGTGCAAACACAGCTGAGATCTGGATATAATAGCATCCGGTAAAATAGTTGGATAGTGTAGCATCTGGTAAAAACAGTTCACGTGTTCGCACCATGCTAAGAAAGCGTATTACCCTAATGAACTAATTTATTCATTCTTCCAAATCGCCCCAAATTTGCCCCAAATCCAAGCAGCAGATTCAGCATCGGGCCTGTCTAATCATTCTGCCAGTAAGCAATGATGGTACTATTGGGAATGGGCACATGCAATCTAGGTTGCCTTTCTGCAAATGTCCCCTGGCCTGCAAAATTATAACTTAACCAAAGTTCTTGCAGATCAATTGCATAAAGGATAACATTATTACCCATGTAACAATGCTGCTATTTGGCAAAAAGTGCTCAGGACAATGAGGATCACACGCAGATATTGTTTCAAGAAGAACAATTCCGAAACTATATACGTCACTTTTCTCTGTCAATCGTTGCTGCATATAATACCTGCATTAAGAGAGGTCATTTCAGAATGGAGCAAGCTTATGATGTCTTGAACCAACCAGAAAGTATAGGGTAGTACTCGGGATCAAGGTAACCAAAGGTCCCCTTCACACGTCATGGAAACAGAGCTTGACCCATCTTCTCTCGATTTTGCAGCCGTGTTCAACTTTAGGTTCGGTCCCTGGTTAGCATCTTCTCGATTTTTTGCAAAAGAAAAGATCCAAACCACCAATCCATGAATCAGAAACCAAGCAAAGCTAAACCTTATCTGCCATAGCCGAAAACAGAAGTAAAAAACCCAGCAAAATCTTTACCTTATCTGCTATAGCCGGATTTGTGCCGGGATTTCCGGCTGTAGGCTGCTCAAACAAAGTCCTGTTAACTTTTGCCTTGCCAAGCCGTGAGAGAAGAACGATCCGTGAGAGAAGAACAATTAAATAACCCTAAAATACCTTTGTTCGATGTTTGCATGCTTGAATTGTGATATTTATAGAAATCATAGGCATAACCATTGAATAATACCACCAAAATTAATGTGAAGGTATGTGCACTCTAGATGTACCGATTAGTACATCTCACGAAATACAGTCATCAAATCATATAAAAACCTTAGTAAAAAGTGTATAAAAATACAAAAGAAACCCCCTGTTATTATGCTACATATTCAGCTTCTTTTGTGCAATGAGAATATTACCTACAGATCAAAAAAACAGAAGACAGTTAGTGAATTGAGAAAATCTCTCTTATCCAAGAGATATCATATTTGGTTTGCTTGATCACTGCAATCGGCCAGATAATCTCTTGGTAAAAAATGATTGAGTTTCTTGCTTTCCAGATCCTCCAGAGTAGAATGTAGATTCTCCAGTCCTGAGGATCATTAGGAAAGAGGATTTCAACCAGGGGGGTAGAGGACAGGTTGGGAATTTGGAATTCCTCAGCAGCTAGCTCAAGTACCCACTCAGCCCATAAACAGTTCTTGAACAAATGACTTTCATCTTCAGCTTCCTGTAAACATCTCTCACATAAGTTAGAAGCAGCCATGTTCAATCTAAATCTTTTTACATTGGTGGCTAAAGCCTTATGCCAGAGTTGCCACATAAAGGCCTTGATTTTGGGGTTAATAGGAGAGTTCCACATGAATTTTAGATTTGCTATACATCTCTCCTCAGTGATCTCCCATTTGGTATGAATGGAGATGGTGTAGCTCCTTGTCAGGAATCTGTAAGCATTTTTAACCCTCAGAACTGTTGTTACCATGAACATGCCATTGGGTTTCTTGGTTATGCCACACTCCTTCATTAAGGCAACTCCTTATGGCTTGGTAGAGTCTCTCATGATCTTCACCCATGTCTGCAAGAACTGAATTTTGAAATTCTATAAAGCCCACATCATTAAACAGATGAGAAATGTGAGTGATGCCTCTATCTGACCATTTTTGCACCGAATAGGAAAAATGCATAGCCAAGCGAGATGTCGTGGTTGTTTAGAATTAGAGAGGGGTTCCAAAAAATTGTTTGATCCTTAGAAAGGCCCTCCTTCCAAGAATACATCCTGCTAACTGCTTTCCATGCTCTAATCCACTTTTTAATGATTCCGGGAGTATTATTAGGAACCTTGAAATCAAAGAATAAGCTTTCAGGGAGGTGCATGTTCACATTTCTCCACCCAAAGGGTTTACACTTAGCAAGGTAATGATCAATAAGCTTTGACACAGGGTGATTAATCTCATCATGGCCAGCTCTATAAATGTATTTGGCTGCCAGGGCCAGCCCTTGTTTCTCAATATCCAAAACTCCAAGACCACCATGCTTCCTTTTCTTCATACATTCTTTCATGGAAACTGGAACCCAGGTTCTGTTGCTACCCCCACTAGCAATAAATCTACCTAAAATGCCTTGGAGTTTAGAAGTGACCTTTTTAGGAGCTAAGAGGATAGAAGACTGGTAAACATGAGAAGAAGAAATGACCGAGTTGGCTAAGATAGCTCTTCCATTTTTGGACAGATATTTACTGTTTAAGAGATCAGCCTTTCTGTGGAACTTCTCAATAATATCCCCCCAAAGATTACTAGCATTAGTCCTTAAAGCAAAAGGAATACCCAAGATTTTAGATTTAGTAATTGGGGAGAGATACTCACAAAATTAAGGGTTTGGGCGGTTTTTTCGCCCTTTTACCTGATTTCTTGCAATGAGCTTGGATTTGAGAGGGTTGATCTTACATCCCGAGCAATTACCAAAGTCTTGGAGAACAATTTGGGTGTTTGTGATGGATCTTTCTTCCATAGTGACAAAGAGAAAAGTGTCATCTGCAAAGTGAGCATTAAGGAAAAAACATGCCTCTTGATTATCAGGAAGTTTAAGTCCCACAATTCTCTTCTCCTGGTCAGCTTTTTTGAAAGCACAATTCAAGGCTTCCATGATTATAAGAAAAAGAAAAGGGGCGAGAGGGCAACCTTGCTTGACCTCTTTTATCTCAAAGAAAGGGCTGCATTCTCCATTGATCGAAACCGAGGATCTTGAGTTGTAAAGGATGGCTTGAAAAATACTTATCACTTCCTGGGAGAACCCCATCTTTTGACAACATTTGAAGAGGAAACTCCAGCTGACCGTGTCAAAAGCCTTAGTAATATCCAGTTTGAGCAGGGCCATGTCCTGTTTAGTTTCTTTAGCCCAATGCATGCCAATGATAGCTGTTGCTACATTATCTAGAATGGACCTATCCTTTAGGTAAGCACTTTGGGTATTGGAGATGGTAAGATCCAGAATAGGTTTCAGTCTAGAGGCTATGGTAGCAGAGATGATTTTGTAAATAACATTGGTGAGGGATATGGGTCTGAAATCAGAGAAAGTTTCAGGTTCATCTATTTTAGGGATCAAGGAGATAAAGCTGGTATTGATTCTGCAGTCTAGATTCCTGAGAATTAAAAACTCATTACACACATTAGTAACCTCATTTCCAATAATATTCCAAGTTTTTTTAAAAAATTCCACTGGGAGGCCATCAGGACCCGGAGTCTTACCATTTTCCATACCTGAAACATTTGCCCACAATTCTTCATTGGTAAAAGGAGCATTCATGCTTTCATTCTGCTCATCTTGGATGGATCTCTGAATCTGAATGAAATTGTCAATATTCTCTTCTATAGTAGTAGGAGAGGTTCCCATTATTCTCTTAAAGTGATTTGTAGCAGCTTGTTTAAGATCATTGTCCTCAGAGATGGGATTGCCATTGACCTTTACACTATAGATCTGATTTCTCTTAGCCCTCCCTTTAGCTTTGATGAAGAAATACTTGGAATTACTCCTCTCATTATCCTTAAGTTCCCTGATTTTTGCTTTTAGCTTCCAACCTTTAGCAATTTTGAGTTCTTCTCTCTCAACTTGAATTTTTATGTTCTCTTGCTGATCCAAGGGAGTTTGCTGGAGTTGAGTTCTCAAATCCATCAGGTACTGCTTTTCTTGATTATAAATTTGCTTGCCCCAGATTTTGAGCCAGTTTTTTATATTTTTGGCAGTTTTTACCCACCATTCCATCCATCCGAACTGATCTCTAGGTTTAGGGGTCTTCCTATAAACCTGTTCAAATTCATGAAGAAAGGTAGTCTGATCAAGAAGAGAGACATTTAACTTGAAGTAGGATTTTCTCTTGGCATTTGAGGTGTCTCCTCTTATTTCCAGCAACTGGGGAAAGTGATCAGAGATAGTAAAGCCATTTAGATTGGAAACCCTATCACATTGGTTCCAAAGGTTCTCACCGACATAGAAACGGTCATGAAGGCAAAGGGATAGGGTTATCAATTCTCTGATTAAACCAGCTAAAAGTATTTGGTTGAGTTCTAGCCAGTTTAAGATCATGCATGGAGATAAGGTGCCCCCAAGAATTCTGCTCTTGGTTGAGGAGAGGTCTAAAGTTAGTACTCCTCATAAAATCATGAGTAACCATGTTAAAATCACCAGCAAGAATGCAGTTATCATAAGGGATATTAGCTAAGCTATTTCTGATTATATTCCACATGGGACTTCTCTCACCATGCTGATTATGAGCATAGATATTGACAAAGGCAAATCTTTTGGTTCCGAGATCTCCATGGAGAATTTGCCATCTCCCACAGTTGCCATGCATCATCTGAATGTTGGATATATTTAAACTGTTTTTCCAAGCTATAGAAATACCTCAGGTTATTATTTGCCCTAATAGCCCAAAGTCTAAAACTAGGAGGAAGGGTGTTAGCTATAAGTCTCTCAAAATCATCATCATGAAGCTTATGTTCCTGAAAAAAAATCATGTCAGCATTAATGGATGAAATGCAAACTTTTAGCCTATCTCGTTTGACATTTGAATTAATACCTTGGAGATTCCAAGATACACATCTAAAGTTAATATCCATAAAAATCAGTTTTTTTCTGGACCCTTGAACTTCTCCTTGAGACTTCAAAGGTTTGTTTTTTATTTCTCTTTTTTCTATTTGATGTGACCAGTTCCCAAGAGCCTTTTTCATCTTCTTTATCTAGGTCCCTTTCAATCCCCTGCTCTAGGAAGTGCTGTTCAGAATGGTCACTATCATAAACATAGTGAATTTCTTCCAAAACTTCTTCTGTTATAATTAAAGCTTTGTCATCCTTCATCTCTTCAATCTCCTCCATGATCACATTATTTGCCTTGATATTTTCAATGTTATTCACCTCATTAGCACAGCAGATCATAAGAGGAATGATGTTTATAGGATTATCATTCTTTTGTTTGCTGGTTTCCCCACTACTGCCGAGATCTCCCTCTTTCTTGCTACTGTTAGGCTTTTTCTGAACCCAAACCTTTTTAGGCTAGGGGGGGTACATTGGAGCCTTTCCTTTATCAGGGGGAGCTTTATCTTCCTTATATTCCTTTATGACAGGAATTTTGGAATACTTGATTACAACATCTAGAAAGATGTCTTCATCAATCCTGGTACCAATGAATTTCTCCCAGTCAGATTCAATTTCTTTCAAAATGCAGATAGAGGGGAAGTCGGTTTGAGGGATAGAAATATCGACAACTTCCCCCAGACAGCCTCCTATAGCAGTAAGGTGATTATGAGTCCAGAATTTTGGGGGAAGGTTTGGGCAGGAGACCCAAGTAGTAGTGGCAACACCAGAAAAATTGCCCGGGATATAGAGGGGATTCCAGTCCATAATGTAGACCGGGCAGTTAGCTATGGAAGAAATTTTCCTTGTGAGCATAATCTTTCTGTGATTGCTGTCTCTGCATAAGATTTGGTAGGTTTTGGAGTCCATTCTAAGGATGGAAAGAATGGGGATATTTATGGCTCTGTTAAACCAATGCTTAACCTCACTTATGTTAGGACACTTAGCAGGAAAATGAATCATAATCCCATTAGCAGAGTATTTTACTTTAGCCTCATTATCCTTAATAGCAAAAAGATCAACCTGAGACCCCTTAGTGTAAGTGTCATTTTCCTGTTTTTTATTACTCTTTTCTCCCCAATCAGAATTTAAAAGAACATTTTTGAATGAAGGGGACGTACCATTTAGTTTGTCATACTTGCCCATAGTTGGAATCTTTGACTGAAGCTTGGAATCTGAGATCTTGGTTGACTGTTTGTCCAAGTGGAGGCTGACTACTTTTTTACAGTTGGGACAAGGGCATTCTCCTGCATCTCGGGGGTTGAAGTAGCCATTGCTATCACTGATCATGCACTTCTTGGTTGGTTCAAGTTTGTGCATGAAGGTGTCATAATCTACTTTCACATTCTTTAATTCCTCTGCAGCTATCAAGGACAGATCTTCTTTGAATTTTTCCTTGAATTCAATTATCTTGTGGTCATCTGCACTCTCCCATACCCGAACCAGTCGGAAGGTAGCCTTAGATTTCCATTCCATGAGCTCTAAGTCCTCTGCCAGGTCCTTGGTCGTCTGGATAAGGTCATTCATCGATTTTTTGAAGACTTGGTTCTTGAGGCTGCAACAATCTTCTTTGGAGTGCCCGGATTTGACTCGAATCATCTGATAGAGCAATAAGTCAAGGTCTTGGAGTCTATTTATCATATTCCAGACCAGATCTCTGTCATTGGCTTTCCCCTCGGCGTATTGTCTCTCCAGTCTGGTGATTTCTTGCTGACAGGCGAGAATCTGACCCTCTTTCTTGATACCCATACATTCAATGGCTGCATTTTGCTGATCACGGATGATGTCGAATGTCGCTGTGAGTTCCCTCATCTTTTTCCATGCCAGATCTTTCTTCTCTTCCAGTTTCAAGATCAGCTTCCAATCTCTACTCTCCTGTATGAGAGATTCATTGTCCTCCGGTTCATATTCGGATCTGCTACCAAGGGGTTTCCCTTTGCATGCTAGCTGCTTAGATCTCATTTTGGAGGAGCAGGATGTTTATATCTGGACCCAAAGACAAATCTTGACGGGAAGTGATTCCGAAAATTTGACAACAGAGCCTGAGGACACCGGGCTCTGCTTCAAGAACCAAGATTCTATCTGCAAAATTGTGAGTCCTAAGAACTGTTTCAAGACACCCAGAAGAGTTGATGTTCTGGATCAGATTTCTTCCCTCCGTCGTGAACGAAAGGATACACAGGATGTCTCTGTCACAGTTTCCACGAAAATTAAAAAAACTTAAAGTAAGCCTATCACTAGCTGCTATAGAAATCCAAATTTTGATGATTAGCCTAGCTTGGGGTACAAGATTTGCTGAGGGAACTAGATTCTGGAGAATAGCAGAGGTAAGAGCCTCTGCCTCATCCATCGAATCCGTCCCGTTTCCCGAGGCGCCAGCAGGATCGCCCACGGTAGCGCCAAGTCATTTTCCTCAAAAAAGTAAATCTAATTATCATAAACAACATATGAAGGTAGGGTGTATAAAGAAGGAAGCCAGAATATGTTCAACTTACTCAAGACCATGGTTATAATGGCAATGGTTCAAAAGGCCCATGGTTTTAGAATACAACAAAGGCATATCAAGACAAATCAAGGCATATCAAGACAAAATCTGGAATACAAAATTTAGAATACAAAATCTAGAATACAAAATGTAGGCACAGATTAAAGAATACAAAATCTAGGCACAAAATCTAGAATACAAATGGGGACATATTAAATACCTTATGGAAACGTGAAAATTGCTTAAGCCTGGAAACTGGAAAACCTGAAATATGAGCCTACAAACGCTGGAAATCCTTTAAGGTTCGAATCCTGAAAATCGCTTAAGCGATTTTGAAAACTTTTTTTTTTTTTTTTTTTTTTTCTAAGTCTCGGCTGCCGCGCGCCGCTCGGGCCTCGTGCGGCCAGGCCGTGCGGCAGGCTGAAAATCGCTTAAGCGATTTTCACCGCCGAGCCTCGTGGCGGGCCGTCTGCCGCGGCGGCAGTCTTGGCCTTCGGGCCTCGTCGCGGCGCAGCCACGCGGCGCCTCGTGGCTCGTGGCGTGGGCGTGGGCTCAAGATCGCCGCCAGAAAAATCGCTTTAGCGATTTCTTTTTTTACCTTTTTACTTATCATTTTCCTACGGGGCCTTTTCAGCGGGAAAATCGCTTTGTTTATTTTCCAGCCCAAAATCGCTTGCGATTTTCGTCATGGGGACCCCGATTTGGGGAGCCAAAAAAGACCCCGCTATAATAGGGCCAAAGAAACATCTTTAGATGGAATGGCCCAAAAGAGAAAAAATCTTCCATAATTGGCATAAAACTGGCTATAAAAGTTGGAAGAGAATGTTGTTTGTAGCGTAAGTAGCCTAGCAAAGCAATAATGAAGATGCTTGTAGCCTTATGTTTGATGATGATGACAACGACGATAATTTCTCAAACAAAGAAAGACATCCAGTTTCCTTGACATTAAGGTTTCCATATATGCACAATGAGGTGGTGAGAGATATGGAGTTTGTTCCTCTTGCCGAAATTGCTCATCCTCCAATCATTACAATCGATTGGGGTAAGGATAATAGCTCAACACCACCAACAACACAAACGCCCATAGTTAACTCAACATCTCCAACTCTAGCTCCAGGCTCCAAAGACCGCATCGCAGACCGGAGAGAATCATTTGGAGCTTCAAAGACTAGAATCATTTGTAACTTGGGAAGTACCTTCTAATAACTTCTACTCATTGATTGCCATTGATAGAAATGCCATCTCCATCGCCAATCCTCAACCTCACCCTCCTCACCACCCCATACCTCATCCTCATTCACAACCCAAATCGTTTCCTCATCCTTATACTTACCCCCAACATCCCAAATCTCATCCCCGGCCCCCTGCTCATCCGAAACCTCATCCTCGTCCTCATCCTCACCCCAAACATTCCAAATCTCATCCGCATCCTCCTCCTCCTCACCCCAAATCTCATCCCCATCCTCGTCCTCATCCCCATCCTCATCCTCTTGTGCCGCCTAGGCATCAACCTCATCATTTGGAGCACAAAGATATCTATGTGCATTATTGGATTGTAGACATTCCTGAAGGAGCGAATGATGTTTCTTCTGGAAAGGTTTATTATTCTTATCAAAAACCCGGTCCCTATGATGGTGATAATGGCTATCATACAATTGAATTTCACTTGGTGAAGCAACTGCAACCAGGATTCTTTCACATGCCTAAATATCAACCACGACATCTGCCAGAAACTATCACCTCATCTCACTACCCCTTAGACTGGAGTAATGATGTTGCGAATACTAGTTTTATTTGTTCTTCTAGGAGGATTTTCCGCTGAAGGCATTGTGTAAATGTCTTTAGGTTTTTGTATAGGAATTTATATATATAATATATATTGAATACTTTTTTGTGTCTTAATAATAAGTTGCATAGGTTATGATGATAATTTGTTTTTTAGTTGATATTTTTCTTCTATTATTGTCTAAATATATACAATAAAGTCTCGTTTTTTTGTCGTTCTTATTTTTCGTCCTCTCGCGATTCTAAATTGAGACACCAAGGCTTTTCTAATTTCCTTTGAGGTGAGTATTAAAAGAAGGCGAGAATTTTGTTTCGTAAGCATGAGTTGACGTGTTGCATTGATATGTAGAAGAAGAGTAATTGAAAAAAAAAACTAGTAGCAGGTGCTGTTTCTGCATAAATATCTGATTCTATTGCGTGAATTGAACTTAATTCCTTGCACTTATAAATGATGTTGCCTCTTGTTGCATTTGGATAATTAAATTTTTTTTCTAGGTGGCCTATTGATTCCTATAACTTTTAGTTTCGGATAGTCTCATTTTTTTCGACATGTTTTTTTTGCATTGGACATGACACTAAAAGAGGGGCATTAATGTATGTTTTGTGGTGACTTGCTCTAGAATTGTGCATGTACGTAGAAATTTTGCCCTAAGCCTAGATAACATCCAATTATAAACATAGCGATCTAAAAAAATATTCTAATATGGACCTTAGCGGCAACCATAATAATATATAAATGTCAACACATTTGTGTTGAATTTGCTCTATTTTTTTCAGCAGACCAAACTTGGACAAAATTCCTTAAGAATGATTCCATTCTTTGAAAGAAGTTACAATGCCTGTGATAAATTAAATTGCACAAAAAAAAAAAAACCCATCAAATTACCTTGGAAGATACGAATCTGGATTGTTGAGACAACCTGCAATCCATGGTATTATTCTTTCCTGAACTCCAAAGAACTAAAATGCCTTCTCTTTAGATAGATAAACTATATAATATCAATCAGTTGAAAAGCATGGAGAACTGTTTAAAACAAAGCACACAATTCTAGGAATTGAAGTGAAGAGGTCAATAAAACAAAGTCCTTAGCGAGAGTATATTGTCTTGAAGGCGGCATTCTAGAAAGCCAAATGAACTTTTATTCTCTTCCTAGAAGCTTGATGTTTCCACCATTTGATATGGTACAAAGCTAAAAGAAGCATCAGGTTGGAGAATTCCAAAGATTTGATGCATTACATGGCCTATGCATTACACGACTTCTAATGGAATATAATGGTAAAGGTAAGACTCATGGATGAGCCGAAAAAAAAAGATAAAGACGAAAAATGAACCCCAAAGTTGAGGGCTCGAACGGATCTAATATGCCCACAACTGCATAAAAAGATTTGGTACGATGCATTTTAAATGTGAAGACCTCTTACACCAATCTCTATTAGATGCACCGAGATACATTTGAAAGCAAAACAACACGATTAATAAGAAAGATTCAAAAGTTTCATATTTTTTTTTTGGCAAGAAAACAAATTATTAACGTGAATTAGAAAGAGTTCTAAAAAAATATAAGTGTTGCTCTTCTATTCTATTCTATTCTATTCTTTTGATCAAACCGGTCATTAAGTAGCATTACAAACCTAGAGCGATAGACCTTAATGGAGCATATATGACATTAAGAGTTGGTAGATACAACCATCTCAAAGTTCCAAACCATTACAAATACGGGGATCAAAAATAAGTGAAAATATATCCGGTTCCTTGTGTGTCAATCCTCTTTTCGCTCACGTTAGATTTGTTGGATGCCATGTTTATTTTGCTTCACACCTGCATGACATCTTCAACAGACACCAGCGGGTATACATAAACAAAATTGCATGCTCCCAAATAAGAGGCCTGGTGCCAGTTTAATTCCAGTCCCCCAAAGGAGAATCGAACAATTTCCAAAGACTTCAAAGTTGTCTTACATAAGGCCAATCATTTATTAATATACTCGAAATAAAAAATGAGCTCGAGAAACCTCGGGCTCATTACTTGTCCCATTTGTCGAGAGCATGTTTGCGTATGCAAGCCTTTTGCACACACACTTATAAGAAACAAAACACTAAAGTAGATCCTTTTTTCAATGTAAATCAAGCACATAACATAAATTGGTGGCGACTTTTAGCTACCTTGTGGAACTTTAAATATGTGATTTTAAGAAATTGCATCAATGGCCACATTATTGTAGAAATAGAGTTAGTTGGATTTTGGAAAGAAATATAGACATTCATCAGTGAGCATGAAAACATGTTTTAAGGCCATAAATATTTACATGTGGATGTTAAGCAATCTGTTTCCTAGCTATATCCTAGATATCTAGCTATATCCTTAAGCGGACAAACCCAAACAACTTCAGGAAACATTCATGTTGAGGAAGAAAATAACATTGAGTAGAGTGAGTGGAGCCAACCAACTTCAGGAAAAGCATTCATATTTGTCTGTCAGGATTCTGCACATGGCTTGCATGCTTTTTGTCTTTATTCAGATAGGGACACACCATTAATATATCTTTTTGGAACAATAAGATGAGACTATTGTATTTAATAACGATTAAGCCAAGGTACCGATTAAAAAACCATATAAGATCATTTGAAGAAGGATGTTAAACACAGAATTAATGAGCCCATAACCTCAGCTAATTAGTATTTGCCTTTTGCCTATGGAGCTATAAAATCCTCGCTTGGCCAAGGTACGATACCATTACCAACTAAGTTTGAATTCCTTTTTCCCATACATGCAATGGAGCTATAAAATCCTCGCTTGGCCAAGGTACGATACCATTACCAACTAAGTTTGAATTCCTTTTTCCCATACATGCAATGCAACAGAATATGGCAAAATACTTAACATCTAAGGACAATCCCATAATGGCAAGGCTACTATGCTAATGTGCTATGTCATCCCACTTGAAAGGCAACAACAAATCTTTGAAAGAGAGATGTTTGGAGGAAATAAACTTCCTTACATGTTGCTTCCAAAGCACCAAGGCAGGAGATGTTGACATTCTTTGCAAATTGTAAAGATAGACTTGCAAGACAAAAAGATAGTTTGCAAGTCCAACAAATATTTGAAAGAGAGGTGTTTGGAGGAAACAACATAGAAATTAGATTCAAAATGGTTAGCAACAAAGACGACTGTCACAAATTAACCCTTTTGAAATCTAGATTGCCATAGGACACGTGCATTAGGCAAAAAGGTTAAACTTCTAGACTGTTTCTAGAGACTCATTCCAGGTGTGGCAGAAGCAGTTGCAATGAAATAAAAAACCAACAATTAAATCGAGGATACAACAAATGTAAGTGTATTGTTAGGTCTTGAAGAGGCAGAACCTAAAAAGAAAAGGCAAATGAACATATGAAGACAAACTGACCCCGGTTCAGAATGTAAGCAGATATCCTTCTTCCTTGTTGTTCAAATATCAGAGAAAAAAAGAGACAAAAAGTGATTATTTGACTGGAATAGCATATAAACGAAGGAAAAGAGCAAGTCATCTTCATGCAAGTAATAAATTACACTTATAAGACATAGATTCTTCTAACCTTGAACAATCCGGCACTACCTCATTTTCAAAAGTTCTAAAAATGAATGTCACAAAAGTTCGCATTAGCAAAAGCAGAAAGAAGCATCATACCTAGAATAAAAGCTTTTCATTACCTTGCTTGTGTGAAAGCGTGCCCTATTGAATGGCGCCTCAACTAAAATACTAATCTGTTTGAAAGATACAACAAATAGTTAGCACAATCTTGACCCATACCTAAGACAGATATTGTAAACAGCCTAGTCACCTTCACATTCAAGGTCATTCATAATTTCGCATTCAAGGACCAGACAGTATGCCCTATTCCTCTATTCCTGCTTATATGAACTCCTAGATTCAAGAAGATTGCTTACTTCCCTCAAGAAATGCTCCTTCAATCAAAGCTTTGCAATATCTTCTTAGGTCCTTGAAGCTGAAAAGTACGTGCTATTTCCAACTCCTCCATGCAAATGCAGAACCATTTGCTTGAGGGCATCAAATGATGGTGAGGAACCATGACGTAGTTAAGAGACTATGTAAGGTGAAAATAACACCATGCGAGAGTAACCGGGAAGTGGAATGGAAGAAGAAGACCGCTATGAATTTTAGACTACCGAGTTCAAGAAGCAAGCAAATTCGGTGGGAAAAGGAAAAGAATACTGCCAATTTGATTGTATTAATTTTTGTGCCATAGTTTAGAGCAGGATCGGGCAAGTCGAAATACAATATGCAGGGCAAAAGGGTTGAGAGGCAGGGCAAAATATTATTGATGTGTGGAAACCTGCATGATCCGGCATAGAATTTGTTGACAACAAAATAACAAAAAATATACAACATGCCATACCCTAATGGAAACAGTGAATGACAGGCATTTCAAGTGATATGCTTAACAATACCCTCAAAATTTTGCAGCCAACAGACTTGGTTAAGCATACAAATTTGTTGCCTGTAGAGGATCAAATTAATGAATGAAGTGGAAACAAAACGAAGTCAATCAATGAAGAATGAACCAAAATCAAGAAGAAAGGTTACCATATTCAGCTTGCCATTTGGTGTAGTGCGGATAAATCCATTTGACGATAGTATGGTCCCCGACCTTCATCCTGTTCCAATGCCACAGTTCTGAGATTGACCATCTCCACCATATTACCAACCATGAAAAAAGGAGGGGGGCAGCAGATTTGCTGCATCTGCAGAGCGTTTCTCACGAACCTAGCCCTCCACCAATACTTGCAGAGAAATTGGAGCACTGCCCATATGAGAAAAATGGGAAGAACAGGAACCATAGCCAATATTGCCGTTTCCTGCCATCGCTGCATGAGAACTCCGACCGCTGCAAGAAATATTACATAAAACTCAAAGATAAAACTCAAAATAGAAATGCATAGAGAACTACTATTTTGTGTGCTCAAGATGTCCCTCATGCCAGCGTAGGTCGTCATCATCCCTAATCTGGCCTCCATATCCGGAAAATTCAACATAGATCGCCTTTCGAGGTTCTCACAATGAATCATCCAATCTCTCTCAATTCGCATGTGGACTGCAATATATGATGGTACCTTCATGTGGGGGTCACTATGGATGGACATGCTAGCTGAAGGAACTTGGACTTAATTTCTTCAACTGCAGGTAACAAACCTTCCGACAAACTCAAACATTCAAACACCCGCACATAGTCTTTGACGGGCCAATGATCAGGCCATAAGAAAGGATTTTTCCCAACAATTCTAAGGAGTGGATGTTTGTCAAATTCAGGCTCCTTACACTCCTTGAGATGATCCAGATCTCTTGCTGCCGACCACCTTCACCGCTACCTTTTAAAACCTCCAAACTCTCAATATTTGATGGCAAATCTGACCTTCGGATCATCGCAGCGTATGCTTGATACTTTCTATTGAATCCCTTAAACGAAAATATGCCATCAAAAGGAAAAGATTTTGCTGGGTGCGTTGCATTGTCAAAGATGTTTGCACTAAGCATAGGCATGATAAGAGTGCGGTTCAAATAAGTTACCTGGCTGTCAATACAGCTCTGGCAAAGGCAATCTTCTGATTGTTGAGTCCCCAAACTATCCGAGAAACCTCCGTAAATTTATCCTCCCTTACAGAGACCATGCGCTGGATCCACTGGAATCGCAACCCGCAATGCACCCGCAAGATCTAGATACTGGCGATCCATTCAGCTGCTTCGTTGCATATAAGAGGCAAGCCCAGAGCCACAGAAGCGCTATCGCTGCTAAAGATGCATGCTGCCACATTGTTTGTGAGTAGGGGAGGGTGACCTTCCTCCGTTAAAAGACCATTATTGGTGTTTTTGACGCCGGTTATATGCCATTTTTTTTTCTCATTTCCGCCTACCACTGAACCTTCATTCGACCAGCTTGTTTCCTTTGTCGGACGCCCGTATGTACCAAAAGTGGAATCGATTGGAGAACGCGGCTCCGGGCAAGGGACGGTCACCTCAGCCTGTCAAAAACAAGTATTTCGCCTTCCTTCTTTCTTTCTTTCGAGCGATTTTGAGTTGCTCCATCTTGATAATCTTGATAGGACATATAACTTAGGATTTCGTAGCAATTTGAGCTGCTCCATCTAGACAGAGGATATTTAGAAAATCTTTGCCTCCCCTTGCTTCCCATGTATTCTTATAAAAGGAAGGAATCAAGATAAAAATTTGAAGTTGTCTTGCTTAAGGAAGAGAGATGAGCAAAAATGCATGATAAGACAGCTGACCAGATATTCTTTTGTATGATACACTGAGACCTGAGATCTAGAGAAGAACTCAACTACCAAGAATTGTTGACAGGTTTTTTACCCTTGTACCATATAAGTTCTGCAGTACTGCACTGATACAGGGAATCATATCTTACCAGATCTAAATGTTATAGACTGAATGATTGGGAGAAACAACAATGTCTACACTCAGATATGCTTTTGAATAAAAAAACGCCTCAAAGTGCATTGCTTTTATGAAGAACATGAAATGCTTGATGATTGAAGCTGATATAAGATAGCATTTTGTCATGATATATTTTTGGATCTTTTAAAATAACTGGATTCTGAATGTTATCACGTTAGCCTTGGTGCAAGTGCCATGAAAGAATAGTTTTTTCTTTTAAGCATCTGTTTGACATGTTACACACGACTGCTGACAGCTTTGTAACATTTTCAAAAAAGAGTCAGTAGCAAGTTGACCTTGTGTGCACCAAAACACGCACATTGGTTTCACATCGCACCTAGGCTGATTAAGCAAGGCAGCCTGGTGCTTTCTTAGCGCCCTACCGGGTCACATCAACTCGGGCTTTTTAAGCAAAATCTTATCTATATTGCTTTACAAAGAAAAAAAACAAAGGAGTTTGTGTGTTTCTTGAAGCAACCTATAGTTCTATGCAACCGATGGGCTAAAAATACTCTAGAAATGCTTTGCATAAACTACAGCTTGAATATACTGAAAGACAAGCAACAAAGAAGAAATACTATATCAAGGCGAGACATTGCATCAAGGCAGAATTCACAGCAAAGACATTGTACAAGCCGAGGAAGACATGACCAAGGCAAAAGAATCTGCAGAGAAACCTCAGAGAAACACAAAAAGAAGACGTAAGAAGAAAGAAAAGAAAAAAACAAATGAATGACCGCGGCAAGAATATGGCAAAAGGGATCTGACAAGCTTGCAATGTTGGTGATGAGGACGTTAGGCTAATAAAGAAATAAATATGAAAGGGTGGTTGTGTTGGATTGAATGGCTCAACAAATGAGGTCTTTAAGTAAGGCTGATGCTGAAAGACACAACATAGGAACTATAATGTAATTTTTGCAGCCATGATCTATCATGAGCAAGAATTATAAGCTTTATGTTGCCTGCAGTTTCCTCATTTGAAACTCAGCCAATAGTCACTTGCAGCCCTCGATTTTAGAGATTACTCATGGCTCTTGCAAAACAAAGTTACAATTTGAAACAAAGTAAGTAGAATGGAGCTTTATTGATGTCTTATAGTATATGCGCAAGCATTCTTATGGAAGGTCTTGTATGCCACTGTGTTATAGGAAGGATTTGCAATGTCCAAACCAGAAGAAGTGCCCAGCAAAGCTCTCAATAAAGCTCAGTCTATGGAGCTTATCAGGAATGCTTGGATTGGAGCTTATCAGGAATGCTTGGATATGGAGCTTACCAACTCAGGCCACCAAGCAGTGTGACACCAACTCAGGTATGCATAATGTGTATATCTATATGTGAGCAATGTTAGTTAGCTCATAGTCAACTGTGGCATTTGTGTAGTTTGTATGATCGTGTTTGTTACCAACTGGGCAACTTACTTAAGATCATTGGCCAATCTTTTAAGCGTAAAACCAAGATTGTTTAAAGACCGCTTTAATCTTTAAAGACTGCTTTTGAATCTTTAAGCATTACAGGTTCCAGGTTCCCTATTGCCATCCCTATTGCTACACTTGGTGAGAGTTGTACCATTTTGCACTTAACCTGAACTGACTATTTTGTATCAGGCCTTGTATTTTTTATTATACGTTGGTGGGATCCTGTTACATTCCTCTTCATTCACGAGATGCAGTTGGTCCTTGGCCCGCATGGCTGTTGTGCAAGAACAATGGGCTTATTGGACATGGCTGTTCGTTGTTCCATTGGTTATCTACGATTAATCCGTGGCTTTATATTTTCTTATTGTAAATGGTTTAAGGCGACAATGATTGCTCAATGATCCAGAGGTTATGACATCATATCGGTGGGTATGCTCTTCAATATGATGTATGTTCATGCCTTTGCATACAAGCAGCACAACATTACACCTTTATTTCGCATTCCTTGTTGTCTAGAATGTCCGAATTATGCCGGAAGTTATTTTTACGGCCTTAATTTTATGATGCTAGTTCTACTTGATCATTCAAGTCCGAAAAAGTTTATTGCTGAGTTGCTTGCGGCTAAAGTTTGAAATGTTTGGTTATTGAAACAGGGGAGCTTTCCAGAAGGCAAAGAGAGCCAACAATATCTGGTGGCGTGTTAGTGGCCTACTTGGAGACAAAAGGAGGGTTGTTATGTATCCCATCTTACAGGCTTTACCGATTGGCCATTCGCACCATGGCACTCATCGTTCCTATTTTCCACCATACCGATTGCACATTTTGTTTGAACTTTTAAAAGTTGCAGCTGCTATATGGAATGGTGGAAATTTCTGCTTGAAGTAATGCCTCGGCGGTTGATGCCAAAAAGAGGAAAGTCGTTACAAAGCTCGGTGTTCCCGAATCTAACATTGGTAATGTTGGGGATCTTTGGACCTATGCTAGATGTTCCCAAGGAACCCAAGAAGGCAGCTCCAACGCCGCCATGGACTCGTTGGATGGCCACATTAATTGTGCATTATGTAGGAAATCAAGCAACTCAAATATTTCGACATGAAACATGGTCTAGATCGAGACACGAATGGTCACACTGCAACAATCCATTCCAAAATTTGAAAATAGTTTAGGGCGCTTTGTTGTACATAAATTTTGGAAGTTGTTTGCTCTTATAGGTTCCAATGTAGTCCATTGAAGGTCCCATGTGGTCCATTGAAGGGTAATCAATGGTCCATTAAAGGGCACTTTGTGGTCCATTGAAGGGTAATGTGGTGGTCTATTGGGGCTGAATTAACCTCCGGACTTAAAACCTTCCTAGCCAACTCCAAATTTATCGAAAACTCATTGTGGGGATCAATTGAAACCTAAGGACTTAAGCTTCAATATGGTATGCTAAAAAGAGGACTTAAAAAAATTTGCCCATCATAATAAAATATGTTTCCTTAAATGCTTCATGGGCACCCTCCCCTAACGCTCCGCCATTGCCCCCGCCAACCTCTTAAAGTTCAAAAACCATCCCTATTTTCGTAATATCGAAATGTTTTCTGACACCTAAAACCCTTAAAACCTAGGAAAACCACCTTAAAAAAAATCCTAAAAGTTTTCCACTTGACGGAACAACCGAATTTAAACAATAGGATAATAATAATTGTCTAAATAATCAAGTCTCATTTTGTTCACCATCTCTATATGTTCATTGTATAACAACTCCAAATGGAGATATTGTAACTCTCCTTTTGTCCTTTCTTCTAATTTCTTTTGAGGTGAATGTAAAAAGAGAAAGATGAAAATTTAGTTTTGATCGATACCAACAAGATAATTTCCCTCACATTGATAAATCAATGACCTTGATAAATCAATGACCTTGATAGACATACAAGTCATCAACAAGAGTGTGTAGACTCTCTGATTTTACGCATCAGTTGCAACAACTGGCAAGCCAAAACCCCAGGGTAGTTTGGAAAATTTGGTGCTATTTCGCAAATATTGTTACAGTTGTAGATCAATCTATAGTAAATAGAGCAATTGACTTTCTTTTGAAAGGGGCAACCTGTATCCTAGAATTTCGTTGCAAGATTATTGGTTTTTTATGTCTTTGCTTGTTATATGTGTTGAATCACATGTTAAGGCAAAATGGGGACACGAGGCATTGGATAGTTCTATTCATGCATTTGCTATTGTCCTTCCAGCTCAAGTTCAGGTGGGATCAGTCATCATTGACACGTAATTATGCATGATGTAGGAAGGTTGATTCGTTTGCATCACTATGATGATAGATAGGCATTGCTCTGTGTGCAATCATGCCTGGCACGTTTTGCAAGGTACTGATACCATCTTGTTTTAAGAGTTTTAACCACTGCATGCCTTATTATATTGACATTTTTTTGTTTGATGTGCCATCCATTACTTTCTTTGGAAAAGAGAAACCTATTAGAGAAAGTACGTATCATCTTTTTCTTATAATGTATTTTTTATTGTGTCATGTTTGTACACTTTCCATTACTGCCTAAGTATCAGCCAGACTAATTAGGTATAGACTTGTAATTACATGTACAATGAAGCTTATCCAATTGGTAACAATTACAATTCATTGTTTGCTCACATGTAGCAAGGTCATAAGTTGTTATGCCATGTCTATGAATTCTGGAGGCTAAGACCTACTTGTTCCTTATTCTTGATCTCACCAAGCAAACATGTTGTCTTTGACCATGTCCTTTTTCTAGCTCCAGTAGTCTAAGATGTGGTGGGTACATCCGTTGGTCTTGTTCGGTTGAATTATGCATCACAACTTGTACTGAATACAGTTAGCATGGCATCATAAATGATATTAAATTCTCTTGCAGATATTCTTTGAAGTCACGAATGTTTTATCTTACATATAATAAGCTACAAGAAAATGGCATGAAAGTTCCAATTTGGGTGGTTGCAGAAAATTACCGATTTTCTGGATGCTTTGTACTCCACGAACAACGGCATCATCTTCGACTTTCACCATTCTAGGAACGTCCTGTGGTGTTCCGGGAGCGACTATTTGGGAGGAAGAAGAGATATGCATCGCGGCTAAAACTTTGTATAGTCCATAATCAAATAGCTTGTTCCTTTTTTTTTCATAGATACATCAAATAAGCAAGCTAACCCGTAGCCAAGAAATGTTATTCGTCTTGGTGGTCCGACCGCCTCCACAATCAATGCTTGTTAAATCTGCAAGGAAAATCTTATCAGACCAAACACCGGTTAGCTGGTTTCCAAAGTGGCTGCCAAGCAACATCGGCCACCACCTGTTTGCAAGCATTGGCATATTCCAGGCATATAGTGGCATATACCTGGAATATGCCATAAACCCACATGGACGAGGGCTTGCCCCCCTAGGGGCAACCCAAAAAGAAGAAGAGAAAATGCTCTTCGTATCTTCAAAACCATGCTAAAATGCAAAAATGCAAACTAGGGACTTTCTTAGTATACAAAGAGATTGATATGATATGAAATGCATTTTTTGGCTTCAAAATATCCCATCATGGCAGCTTTTTAGCAAATATAGAAAATATGCATTTAGCTGCCTTTGCATACTACACAAGCCTTGGAAAATACAATAGTTTTTTCGAATGGCTTATTGGTTGGAGTTTATAATTTTCTAAAGACCTATAATATTGGGTCGACTAAAATATTAGGGCTTTTTCCAGCAAACATGGTGGCGCCAAAACGGCCGCCCAAAAGGGCATAGCCAGATTGATGGGTTTTGCTTGAGATCGATGGTAAGAGAGATGGTGATCTATTGCAGTCTAAGCTATGGCCTCTGAAGGTATGATCTTGCCTCAAGGCTTATGTTATGAAGCAGATCGGTTGCAGTTTGATAGTAATGGTAGAGCATCAAGAAATATCGATGCTTATTGCTTGTTTTAGAGCCAACTTTGCTTGTGGCAGCTGAAAAATATGCAAGATAGATATGCATATACAGGTTTACAAACTAGGTGCGGTCAAAATGCACAAACAAACTTATGTTGGATGTTGTGAACTAGCTCTGGCTTTAAACTATCATCAAATAATATACGGATGGCATACATACGTGGCTTTAATCTAAGCGACAGAGAATATACTGGCATCAGGAAGTATCAGGCTTAAAAAATGTCCAAGATAGGCTGGTAATAGCCAGATTTATAACCTGGATCTAAAGGCAAGGTAAAAAGAGATGCTATTTCGCCATATGCTCGCGTGATTTTGACCCGCTTGAAATGGTTTCTTGCTCGCTTTGGTTATTCTTTTTATAATATGATGAGCTTCTACATTTTAAGTTTTCAATAATTGTTATGGCTTTGCCGCTCGTTGTTGCTATGCCATGAACAGGATACTTGCATGTGGTCGCTTATTGCTTATGCACGAGCTTGCTCGCTAGGTATGTGTGGGACCGCAGCGTTCGTGGTGGTCGCTTCAAACTAGAAGAATGCCTAGACATAAGCAGAATAAGTGGAGCTTTCTAAATCAGGTTTGATCTAAGACGTATGCTTATGATTCCATGGAAGTCGTAGATAGTATAAACCTTCTATTTGGTACACTCAAATTCTCAAAATTAAGGAATGGAACAAAAGAAGTGTCTAAGATGCTTGTAAAAGTTCTCATATATATTGAAAATGGTTACATACAAATTTGTGATTGTATTAGATACAAGTTCTACACTTTATATGGAGTAAGACCTATTAGAGAAAGTACGTATCATCTTTTTCTTATAATGTATTTTTTATTGTGTCATGTTTGTACACTTTCCATTACTGCCTAAGTATCAGCCAGACCAATTAGGTATAGACTTGTAATTACGTGTACAATGAAGCTTATCCAATTGGTAACAATTACAATTTATTGTTTGCTCACATGTAGCAAGGTCATAAATTGCTATGCCATGTCTATGAATTCTGGAGGCTAAGACCTACTTGTTCCTTATTCTTGATCTCGCCAAGCAAACATGTTGTCTTTGACCATGTCCTTTTTCCAGCGCCAGTAGTCTAAGATGTGGTGGGTGTCTTTGACATCACATCCGTTGGTCTTGTTCGGTTGAATTATGCATCACAACTGGTACTGAATACAGTTAGCATGGCATCATAAATGATATTAAATTCTCTTGCAGATATTGCTGAAGTGCAGAATGTTTTATCTTCATATAATAAGCTACAAGACTTGCTTCTCATTCATCTCAGCAGATTTTCTACAATGATGGATAGTGGGTAGCCGCACACATGCGAACTACCCATAAAAAATAAAGGGAAAATCCAATTATATCATTTGGACCCCAACAAAATACAATGCTAATAGAGACTGGGCTAGTGTACCTGCCGAAAGCTTATCACCGGGATTAAAAAACCCCGCCCTTTCGGGTTTTCGAGGAAAAACCCTAGTGATAAGCCTTCGGCAAGGGGCTTGGACAAACAAAAGGCATAAAAATCGCTCCCAAAACCCACGAATGGAAAAGTCGAAACAGATGCCGCTCGCTAACCTGTACCTACACATCACCAACAAAACAACAAGACAAAACAAACCTCCCAGAGTGGAGGGGCTGATTACGCGCGTGCCACGCGATAAAAATACAATAACAAAGAAGGGGGGAGGGTGGGTTCAAAGAGAATAAGGTAATCTGGCAGAGAGAAGAGGAAGCGCCGGCGAGAAGTCGGGCGTAAAACGCCCTAAAATAGCGAACTCCCAACTGAATGGGCATGCGCCACCGCATGCATGCAAAACATGCATGCTCGTCCCATTCTAGAATGGCGATCCGATGTCTCGGATCGATGGGATTCTAGAATGGGACTCGCATGAAACCAACAAACCGCCCGAATACCAAAGGACTTCCTTAACAAACTAGGATCGAGGACGAAGGTCACAGGATGAAGGCTAAAGGCCGAAAAGGACAGCATGAAAGAAACGCCAAATTGGCCAAACCAGCAGAAGAAGCCCTCCCCCGCCTGAAACAATTCAAAGAGAATAAGGTACTGGCGAGAGAGAAGAGGAAGCGCCCGATGAGAAGTCGGGCGTAAACGCTACTAAAATAGCGAACTCCCAACCAGAATGGGCATGCGCCGCCCGCATGCATGCAAAACATGCATGCTCGTCCCATTCTAGAATGGCGATCCGATGTCTCGGATCGATGGGATAAGCTACAAGAAAATGGCATGAAAGTTCCAATTTGGGTGGTTGCAGAAAATTACCGATTTTCTGGATGCTTTGTACTCCACGAACAACGGCATCATCTTCGACTTTCACCATTCTAGGAACGTCCTGTGGTGTTCCGGGAGCGACTATTTGGGAGGAAGAAGAGATATGCATCGCGGCTAAAACTTTGTATAGTCCATAATCAAATAGCTTGTTCCTTTTTTTTCATAGATACATCAGCGCAAGCTAACCCGTAGCCAAGAAATGTTATTCTGGTCTTGGTGGCTCCGACTGCGTCCACAATCAATGCTTGTTAAATCTGCAAGGAAAATCTTATCAGACCAAACACCGGTTAGCTGGTTTCCAAAATGGCTGCCAAGCAATATCGGCCACCACCTGTTTGCAAGCATTGGCATATTCCAGGCATATAGTGGCATATACCTGGAATATGCCATAAACCCACATGGACGAGGGCTTGCCCCCCTAGGGGCAACCCAAAAAGAAGAAGAGAAAATGCTCTTCGTATCTTCAAAACCATGCTAAAATGCAAAAATGCAAACTAGGGACTTTCTTAGTATACAAAGAGATTGATATGATATGAAATGCATTTTTTGGCTTCAAAATATCCCATCATGGCAGCTTTTTAGCAAATATAGAAAATATGCATTTAGCTGCCTTTGCATACTACACAAGCCTTGGAAAATACAATAGTTTTTTCGAATGGCTTATTGGTTGGAGTTTATAATTTTCTAAAGACCTATAATACTGGGTCGACTAAAATATTAGGGCTTTTTCCAGCAAACATGGTGGCGCCAAAACGGCCGCCCAAAAGGGCATAGCCAGATTGATGGGTTTTGCTTGAGATCGATGGTAAGAGAGATGGTGATCTATTGCAGTCTAAGCTATGGCCTCTGAAGGTATGATCTTGCTTCAAGGCTTATGTTATGAAGCAGATCGGTTGCAGTTTGATAGTAATGGTAGAGCATCAAGAAATATCGATGCTTATTGCTTGTTTTAGAGCCAACTTTGCTTGTGGCAGCTGAAAAATATGCAAGATAGATATGCATATACAGGTTTACAAACTAGGTGCGGTCAAAATGCACAAACAAACTTATGTTGGATGTTGTGAACTAGCTCTGGCTTTAAACTATCATCAAATAATATACGGATGGCATACATACGTGGCTTTAATCTAAGCGACAGAGAATATACTGGCATCAGGAAGTATCAGGCTTAAAAAATGTCCAAGATAGGCTGGTAATAGCCAGATTTATAACCTGGATCTAAAGGCAAGGTAAAAGAGATGCTATTTCTGCCATATGCTCGTGATTTTGACCTGCTTGAAATGGTTTCTTGCTCGTTTGGTTATTCTTTTTTATAATATGATGAGCTTCTACATTTTTAAGTTTTCAATAATTGTTATGGCTTTGCCAGTCGTTGTTGCTATGCCATGAACAGGATACTTGCATGTGGCTGCTTATTGCTTATGCACGAGCTTGCTCTGCTAGGTATGTGTGGATCGCAGCGGCACGTGGTCGTTTCAAACTAGAAGAATGCCTAGACATGAGCAGAATAAGTGGAGCTTTCTAAATCAGGTTTGATCTAAGACGTATGCTTATGATTCCATGGAAGTCGTAGATAGTATAAACCTTCTATTTGGTACACTCAAATTCTCAAAATTAAGGAATGGAACAAAAGAAGTGTCTAAGATGCTTGTAAAAGTTCTCATATATATTGAAAATGGTTACATACAAATTTGGTTACATACAAATTTGTGATTGTATTAGATACAAGTTCTACACTTTATATGGAGTAAGACCTATTAGAGAAAGTACGTATCATCTTTTTCTTATAATGTATTTTTTATTGTGTCATGTTTGTACACTTTCCATTACTGCCTAAGTATCAGCCAGGCCAATTAGGTATAGACTTGTAATTACGTGTACAATGAAGCTTATCCAATTGGTAACAATTACAATTTATTGTTTGCTCACATGTAGCAAGGTCATAAATTGCTATGCCATGTCTATGAATTCTGGAGGCTAAGACCTACTTGTTCCTTATTCTTGATCTCACCAAGCAAACATGTTGTCTTTGACCATGTCCTTTTTCCAGCTCCAGTAGTCTAAGATGTGGTGGGTACATCCGTTGGTCTTGTTCGGTTGAATTATGCATCACAACTGGTACTGAATACAGTTAGCATGGCATCATAAATGATATTAAATTCTCTTGCAGGGTGAAAGCATGTTAGGGTGTCCCTTAAAAAGTATTATTTAGTGACTAAAAAAGTACCTAAAAAGGTACCCAGGACTGGGTACTGGGTACCTGTGTAATATGTCAATAAAAGGTACATTTTAGAACTTTTATATATATTTTGGGCTTAGATAGCATTATATTTATCTTACCTTTAAATATTAACACGTCCTTGACTTTTATTTTGGACTTTTGTACTAGTTTTAATGAAAAGAAAAATGAGAAAGTACCCAGTTCTGAAGTACCTAGTGTATGTACTTTTGCAGGTTCCAAAAGTGGTACACCCTAACATGCTTTTACCCTGCAGATATTGCTGAAGTGCAGAATGTTTTATCTTCATATAATAAGCTACAAGAAAATGGCATGAAAGTTCCAATTTGGGTGGTTGCAGAAAATTACCGATTTTCTGGATGCTTTGTACTCCACGAACAACGGCATCATCTTCGACTTTCACCATTCTAGGAACGTCCTGTGGTGTTCCGGGAGCGACTATTTGGGAGGAAGAAGAGATATGCATCGCGGCTAAAACTTTGTATAGTCCATAATCAAATAGCTTGTTCCTTTTTTTTCATAGATACATCAGCGCAAGCTAACCCGTAGCCAAGAAATGTTATTCTGGTCTTGGTGGCTCCGACTGCCTCCACAATCAATGCTTGTTAAATCTGCAAGGAAAATCTTATCAGACCAAACACCGGTTAGCTGGTTTCCAAAGTGGCTGCCAAGCAACATCGGCCACCACCTGTTTGCAAGCATTGGCATATTCCAGGCATATAGTGGCATATACCTGGAATATGCCATAAACCCACATGGACGAGGGCTTGCCCCCCTAGGGGCAACCCAAAAAGAAGAAGAGAAAATGCTCTTCGTATCTTCAAAATCATGCTAAAATGCAAAAATGCAAATCGAGGACTTTCTCAGTATACAAAGAGATTGATACCATATGATATACATTTTTTGGGCTTCAAAAATATCCCATCGTGACAGCTTTTTTAGCAAATACAGAAAGTACGCATATGGCTGCTTTTGCATAATACACAAACCTTGGAAAATACAAAAGTTTTTTCTAATGACTTATTAGTTGGAGCTTATAATTTTCGAAAGACCTATAATATTAGGTCGACTAAAATATCAGGGCTTTGCCAGCAAATATTGTGGCGCCAAAACGGCCGCCCAAAAGGGCATAGCCAGATTGACGGGTTTTGCTGGACACTGATCCGATGGTAAAAGAGGTGGCGATCTATTGCAGTCTATGCTATGGCCTCTGAAGATATGATCTAGCTTCAAGGCTTATGTTATGGAGCCGATCGATCTGCAGTCTCATAACAATGATAGAGCATCAAGAAACATTGATGCTTTTTGCTTGTTTTAAGCCAACTTTGCCTGGGGCAGCCGAAAAATATGCATGATAGAATATGCAAGTACAGGTTTTCAAACTAGGTGCAGTCGCAATGCTCAAACAAATTTATGCTGGATGTTGTGAAGTAGCTCTAGCTTTAAAGTTCATGATCAAATAATATGTGGATGGCATATATATGCGGCTTTAATCTAAGTGACGAGAATATATCTCGCATCGTGAAGTACCAGCTTAAAAATGTCCAAGATAGGGTCGGTAATAGCCGATTTATAACCCGGATCTAAAGGCAAGGTAAAAGAGATGCTATTTCGCCGCCATATGCTCGTGCTTTTGACCCGCTTTGAAATGGTTTCTTGCTCGTTTGGTTATTCTTTTTTATAATATGATGAGCTTCTACATTTTTAAGTTTTCAAGAATTGTTATGGCTTTGGCAATCGTTGTTGCTATGCCATGAACAAGATATTGCAGGTGACTGCTTATTGCTTATGCACGAGCTTGCTCGCTAGGGTATGTGTGGATCGCGGCAGCTCGGTGGTGGTCGTTTCAAACTAGAAGGATGTCTAGGCATAAGCAGAATAAGTGGAGCCTTCTAAATCAGGTTTGATCTATGACGTATGCTTATGATTCAATGGAAGTCGTAGATAGCATAAACCTTCTATTTGGTACACCAGATTCTCAATGTTAAGGAATGGAACAAAGGAAGTGTCTAAGATGCTTGTAAAGGTTCTGATATATATTGTAAATGGTTACATACAAACTTGTGATTGCATTAGATACAAGTTCTACACTTTATATGGAGTAAGACCTATTAGAGAAAGTACGTATCATCTTTTTCTTATAATGTATTTTTTATTGTGTCATGTTTGTACACTTTCCATTACTACCTAAGTACCAGCCAGTTTTTGAGAGACTAATTAGGTATAGACTTGTAATTACGTGTACAATGAAGCTTATCCAATTGGTAACAATTACAATTTATTGTTTGCTCACATGTAGCAAGGTCATAAATTGCTATGCCATGTCTATGAATTCTGGAGGCTAAGACCTACTTGTTCCTTATTCTTGATCTCACCAAGCAAACATGTTGTCTTTGACCATGTCCTTTTTCCAAATGAGTCTAAGATGTGGTGGGTGTCTTTGACATCACATCCGCTGGTCTTGTTCGGTTGAATTATGCATCACAACTGGTACTGAATACAGTTAGCATGGCATCATAAATGATATTAAATTCTCTTGCAGATATTGCTGAAGTGCAGAATGTTTTATCTTCATATAATAAGCTACAAGAAAATGGCATGAAAGTTCCAATTTGGGTGGTTGCGTAAAATTACCGATTTTCCGGATGCTTTGTACTCCACAAACAACGCATCATCTTCGACTTTCACCATTCTAGGAACGTCCTGTGGTGTTCCGGGAGCGACTATTTGGGAGGAAGAAGAGATATGCATCGCGGCTAAAACTTTGTATAGTCCATAATCAAATAGCTTGTTCCTTTTTTTTCATAGATACATCACCGCAAAGCTAACCTCAGAGCCAAGAAATGTTATTCGTCTTGGTGGTCCGACCGCCTCCACAATCAATGCTTGTTAAATCTGCAAGGAAAATCTTATCGCACCAAACACCGTTAGCTGGTTTCCAAAGTGGTCGCCAAGCAACAAATGCCACCCCGCTTGCAAGCATTGGCATATTCCAGCATATAGTGGCATATACCTGAATATGCCATAAACCCACATGGATTTTGTGGCTTGCCCCCTAGGGGCAACCCAAAAAGAAGAAGAGAAAATGCTCTTCGTATCTTCAAAACCATGCTAAAATGCAAAAATGCAAACTAGGGACTTTCTTAGTATACAAAGAGATTGATATGATATGAAATGCATTTTTTGGCTTCAAAATATCCCATCATCATGGCAGCTTTTTAGCAAATATAGAAAATATGCATTTAGCTGCCTTTGCATACTACACAAGCCTTGGAAAATACAATAGTTTTTTCGAATGGCTTATTGGTTGGAGTTTATAATTTTCTAAAGACCTATAATATTGGGTCGACTAAAATATTAGGGCTTTTTCCAGCAAACATGGTGGCGCCAAAACGGCCGCCCAAAAGGGCATAGCCAGATTGATGGGTTTTGCTTGAGATCGATGGTAAGAGAGATGGTGATCTATTGCAGTCTAAGCTATGGCCTCTGAAGGTATGATCTTGCTTCAAGGCTTATGTGATGAAGCAGATCAGTTGCAGTTTGGTAGTAATGGTAGAGCATCAAGAAATATCGATGCTTATTGCTTGTTTTAGAGCCAACTTTGCTTGTGGCAGCTGAAAAATATGCAAGATAGATATGCATATACAGGTTTACAAACTAGGTGCGGTCAAAATGCACAAACAAACTTATGTTGGATGTTGTGAACTAGCTCTGGCTTTAAACTATCATCAAATAATATACGGATGGCATACATACGTGGCTTTAATCTAAGCGACAGAGAATATACTGGCATCAGGAAGTACCAGGCTTAAAAAATGTCCAAGATAGGCTGGTAATAGCCAGATTTATAACCTGGATCCAAAGGCAAGGTAAAAGAGATGTTATTTCTGCCATATGCTCGTGATTTTGACCTGCTTGAAATGGTTTCTTGCTCGTTTGGTTATTCTTTTTTATAATATGATGAGCTTCTACATTTTTAAGTTTTCAATAATTGTTATGGCTTTGCCAGTCGTTGTTGCTATGCCATGAATAGGATACTTGCATGTGGCTGCTTATTGTTTATGCACGAGCTTGCTCTGCTAGGTATGTGTGGACTGCAGTGCCTGTGTGGTTGTTTCAAACTAGAAGAATGTCTAGATATAAGCAGAATAAGTGGAGCTTTCTAAATCAGGTTTGATCTAAGACGTATGCTTATGATTCCATGGAAGTCGTAGATAGTATAAACCTTCTATTTGGTACGCTCAAATTCTCAAAATTAAGGAATGGAACAAAAGAAGTGTCTAAGATGCTTGTAAAAGTTCTCATATATATTGAAAATGGTTACATACAAATTTGGTTACATACAAATTTGTGATTGTATTAGATACAAGTTCTACACTTTATATGGAGTAAGACCTATTAGAGAAAGTACGTATCATCTTTTTCTTATAATGTATTTTTTATTGTGTCATGTTTGTACACTTTCCATTACTACCTAAGTACCAGCCAGACTAATTAGGTATAGACTTGTAATTACGTGTACAATGAAGCTTATCCAATTGGTAACAATTACAATTTATTGTTTGCTCACATGTAGCAAGGTCATAAATTGCTATGCCATGTCTATGAATTCTGGAGGCTAAGACCTACTTGTTCCTTATTCTTGATCTCACCAAGCAAACATGTTGTCTTTGACCATGTCCTTTTCCAAATACCAGAGTCTAAGATGTGGTGGGTGTCTTTGACATCACATCCGCTGGTCTTGTTCTATTGAATTATGCATCACAACCGGTAATCAATACGCTTAGCATGGCATCATAAATGATATTAAATTCTCTTGCATATTGCTCGAAGTGCGTAATGTTTTATCTTCATATAATAAGCTACAAGAAAATGGCATGAAAGTTCCAATTTGGGTGGTTGCGAAAATTACCGATTTTCCGGATGCTTTGTACTCCACTTAACAACGGCATCATCTTCGACTTTCACCATTCTAGGAACGTCCCTGTGGTGTTCCGGGAGCGACTATTTGGGAGGAAGAAGAGATATGCATCGCACTAAAACTTTGTATAGTCCATAATCAAATAGCTTGTTCCTTTTTTCATAGATACATCAGCAAAAGCTAACCTCAGAGCCAAGAAATGTTATTCGGGTCTTGGTGGCTCGACCGCCTCCACAATCAATGCTTGTTAAATCAAGAAGGAAAATCTTATCGCACCAAAACACCGTTAGCTGGTTTCCAAAGTGGTCGCCAAGCAACAAATGCCACCCCGCTTGCAAGCATTGGCATATTCCAGTGCATATAGTGGCATATACCGAATATGCCATAAACCCATTATGGATTTAGGGCTTGCCCCCTAGGGGCAACCCAAAAAAAGAAGAAGAGAAAATGCTCTTCGTATCTTCAAAACCATGCTAAAATGCAAAAATGCAAACTAGGGACTTTCTTAGTATACAAAGAGATTGATATGATATGAAATGCATTTTTTGGCTTCAAAATATCCCATCATCATGGCAGCTTTTTAGCAAATATAGAAAATATGCATTTAGCTGCCTTTGCATACTACACAAGCCTTGGAAAATACAATAGTTTTTTCAATGGCTTATTGGTTGAGTTTATAATTTTCTAAAGACCTATAATATTGGGTCGACTAAAATATTAGGGCTTTTTCCAGCAAACATGGTGGCGCCAAAACGGCCGCCCAAAAGGGCATAGCCAGATTGATGGGTTTTGCTTGAGATCGATGGTAAGAGAGATGGTGATCTATTGCAGTCTAAGCTATGGCCTCTGAAGGTATGATCTTGCTTCAAGGCTTATGTTATGAAGCAGATCGGTTGCAGTTTGATAGTAATGGTAGAGCATCAAGAAATATCGATGCTTATTGCTTGTTTTAGAGCCAACTTTGCTTGTGGCAACCGAAAACATGCAAGATAGATATGCATATACAAGTGTTTACAAACTAGGTGCTACTCAAAATGCACAAACTTATGTTGGATGTTGTGAAGTAGCTCGCTTTAAACTATCATCAAATAATATACGGATGGCATACATACGTGGCTTTAATCTAAGCGACAGAGAATATACTGGCATCAGGAAGTACCAGGCTTAAAAAATGTCCAAGATAGGCTGGTAATAGCCAGATTTATAACCTGGATCCAAAGGCAAGGTAAAAGAGATGTTATTTCGCCATATGCTCGTGATTTTGACCCGCTTGAAATGGTTTCTTGCTCGCTTGGTTATTCTTTTTATAATATGATGAGCTTCTACATTTTTAAGTTTTCAATAATTGTTATGGCTTTGCTACCGTTGTTGCTATGCCATGAATAGGATACTTGCATGTGGTCGCTTATTGTTTATGCACGAGCTTGCTCGCTAGGTATGTGTGGATCGCAAAGCTTCGTGTGGTTGTTTCAAACTAGAAGAATGTCTAGATATAAGCGTAATAAGTGGAGCTTTCTAAATCAGGTTTGATCTAAGACGATGCTTATGATTCCATGGAAGTCGAGATAGTATAAACCTTCTATTTGGTACGCCAAATTCTCAAAATTAAGGAATGGAACAAAAGAAGTGTCTAAGATGCTTGTAAAAGTTCTGATATATAGCAATCGACACATAACTATCATTAACATTAATTAATATAGACCATTGCATCCAACACATTTAAATCAAAATCCCCCCAAACCCCTTTTGGTTTGGGTGAATTTTCACACGGAGGGTTACTCCGGGCAACGAGAGTCATGCGGATGGGCATATTTGCCCTTTATTCCAAGATCCGGACCGCATATAGCGATCCTCGCTTGTGTATGCATATACAAGTTTTTGTATACTTGTATATTAAGATTTGCAAAATACTATAAGGTTTGAGATAATGTACTTAATGGTCGAAAGCAAAATCAATCTGTCGAGCAAAATGTGTCTCTCTCAAAAATTTAAAATGTAATTATATAAACTCCAAAGAAATCAAATGAATAAGCATTACAATTCACTAACTTACCTGCACACCTAACAATAACCATGCACATAAGATGTGACTTCAATTCTAGAAACAACTCCACTTGTAACTGATATTGTGTCGCCACCAATTGGATAGCCAACTACATTAAAGATCCCCGCAAACGTGGTAATACTCCAAACTCAACAGAACTCACCAAAGAGCTTCAAAAGAATCGAGTCAGAAAGCAACAACAAACTTGGAGGGATCCTTCAAAAATTATTTAACCTGATCTGCCTGTGGATATGAATATTCTGTTGCAAGGGCAACTGAAAGAACATTTTTATACGAATTGACGAAGAAATGAGCAGCTGCTGCCAAAGTAGGGTATCCTACTGCCAATGACAATGCAACCACCATTGAAACACCAGAAGAGAACTTAGCCAACAGATCATCCTCAGTCAAGTCAAGGACTGCAGGATCAAAAACTGAACCATAAGAAAATGGACAAATGCCAAGCTTTGCAAGCAAAGTTGCCTCAGATGAACCAACTTTATCTCCTTTTTTAATCAGATCCACATTGGACACAATTTCCACAGTTCTCTTATTAATCTTTGTGGGAATGTTAAGAACATGGAAGAAGGACATTTGAGAAGGATCAAGCCCTGTGTTTCCAGGAGGTATGGTCACATCAATTGGGGCTACAAGCCCAACACGAGCAGGTGCACCCACCTTGTACTTGGCAACTTCTTCTCTGACTTCCTTTAGATCCCCTTTTGTAAAAATAAGTCCCACGTTGCCCAAGAGAAGAGATATCGATTCAAAACAGTACCGTATTTCCAGTTTTCTCTGCAGAACTCGAATGGTTCTTTTCATCATGGTATTCTTCCCCATAAGTACGACCATTCGCCTTAAACCCTTCCCCGATTTGTTTGCATTTGAGTAGACCCAACATTATCCGCTACACAGATCAAAGCCTTGGAGTACTCCTCCAAAAGCTCACACATCTTTTCTAAAGTATTATATGTACCTGGGTTATTAGTGATGGCAAATTAAAAAGAGGCCGGAGCACTGCAAAAAGAGAAAGGGAGGTGAATGCCTACCAGAACTAAGAACGAGAATCGAGATAGCTACAAAGACCGATTATTTGCGTAATACCAAAACAGCCGCCACGGATTTCCCCGACGATCATAGCTCTCGACACAAAAGAAACACCCATTTCTGCAAGTTGAACATTCATTTCTTTTCTGATGCTTGCTCCAGCCTTCTTGTTCTCGATGCTTGCTCTAGCCTCACCAAGCACCACGCATGTGCTCCACCTCTGCGAAATTTGTGCCTTCCGCTAGTAAACCCTATCTAGCAAACCCTATTTCTAAATGGCTCGAGGGTTGCATGTGAAGGAGTCCGAATAAGCTAATTGAAAAAAAATACAACATGGCCCATGGGTCTAAACCATTGAACAAAAAACACTAAAATTAATGTAGGCGATATGCACTCTAGATATACTAATTAGTAGTTCCCATGCAATACGTTTTCAAATCATATGAAAACCATAGGAAAAATAGTACAAAAATACAAAACCAACCCCATGTTATTATGCTAGATATGCACCCACTAAAAAGAACAACTAGCGGGCGATGCTTTGTGATAATATGAAAACTTAGTTGTTTCTTTAGTTGTTTGTACACATATGCATCCACTAAAAAAGAACAACTAGCGGTGGCGATCGCCAAGATAAAGTCTTGTAAGATTTATGATACTTCACACAATTTATTGCATTTCAAAAATTTAACACAATCTGCAAATGCCATAATTGTGTGAAATATCATAAAATCTTGTATCCGAAAAACAATGGTTCCGTAGAAGAGAAAAGAATCGCAATGGTCCATGATAACCTTAGAACTTCGTGCTAGGTCAATGATATCTAGACATCCGTCGGGCTTTTTTCCTTTGGAATCTATGGTGGAACCATGGTACCCATTCAGAAAGAAGGTCATGATGTCCGAGGGACGATGTCATTGAACTTGAATATGCATGCGCTTGGAAGCAAGAGTGGATCATGTATCTTGTGAACTCCGCTTCTCTTCCACGGGCTTTTGAATGGTCTCGCCATGGTTTGGCCCCTTCGCCGCAAAGATCCCTCCACAAAGAAGATTCGCAACACGAGAAGAGACAAATAGTGCCGAGTTCGTGGCCCATGGAAGGCAAAGAGATGTTCTCGAGCCACTAAGGTCAACGATTGCTCCCTTAATTCTAGGAACGAGCCATCGACAATCTTAAGTATCTCAAGTTGAAAGCAACTGGAATTC